>LOEQ01008794.1:63410-78070 GCA_001685075.1 Bramus lutescens
GGCCATTTGAAATTCTTCTGTTGAGAATTCTCTGTTTAGTTCAGTACCCCATTTCTAACTGGGTTATTTAGAATTTTAATGTCTAGTTTCTTGAGTTCTTTATATATTTTGGAGATCAGACCTTTGTCTGATTTGGGGTTGGTGAAGATCTTATCCCACTTAGTAGGTTGCCTTTTTTGTCTTAATAACTGTGTCCTTTGCTTTACAGAAGCTTCTCAGTTTCAGAAGATCCCATTTCTTCATAGTTGCTCTTATTGTCTGTGCTACTGGGATTATACACAGGAAGTGGTCTCCTGTGCCCATGCATTCAGGCTACTTCCCACTTTCTCTTCTATCACGTTAAGTGTGGTCAGATTTATATTAAGGTCTTTAATCCATCTGGTCTTGAGTTTTGTGCATGGTGATAGATATGGATCTATATACATTCTTCTACAGGTTGACATCCAGATATGCCAGCACCATTTGTTAAAGATACTTTCTTTCTTCCATTTTATAATTTTAGCTTCTTTGTCAAAAATCAGGTATTCATTAAAGACCAGGATTAAAATCTGGGTCTTCAATTTTATTCCATTGGTCAATGTCTCTGTTTTTATGCCAATATCAAGCTGTTTTCATTACTGTAACTCTGTAATAGAGCTTGATGTCAGGGATGGTAATGCCTCCAGAAGTTCCTTTATTATATAGGATTGTTTTGGCTATCCTGGTTTTTTTTTTTGTTTTTCCATAGAAAGTTGATTATTATTCTCTCAAGGTCTGTGAAGAANTTGATCTTGTATCCTGCCACATCACTGAAGATATTTATCAGCTGTAGGAGTTCTTTAGTAGGGTTTTTGGAGTCACTTATGTACACTATCATATCATCTGCAAATAACGAAAGTTTGACTTTTTCCTTTCCAATTTGAATCCCCTTGATCTCCTTATGTTGTCTTATTGCTATTGTTAGAACCTCAAGCACCATGTTGAAGAGATATTGGTGAGAGAGGACATGCTTGTCTTGTTTCTGATTTTAGTAAAATTGCTTTGAGTTTCTCTCCATTTAATTTGATGTTAACTGTCAGCTTGCTGTATAATGCTTTTATTATATTTAGATATGATCCTTGTATCCCTAGTCTCTTCAATACCTTTATCATAAAGGGGTGATGAATTTTGTCAAACGCTTTTTTGGCAATTAGTGAAATGATCATATGGTTTTTTCTTTCAGTTTATATATTTGATGGATACATTGATAGATTTTTATATGTTGAACCAGCCCTGCATCTTTGGGATGAGGCCTACTTGATCATAATGGATAATTTTTTGATGTGTTCTTGGATTTGGTTTGCCAATATTTTATTGAGAATTTTTGCATCAATGTTCACGAGTGAGACTGGTCTATAATTCTCTTTCTTGGTTGATTCTTTATGCAGTTTTGGTATCAGGGTAACTGTAGCTTCACAAAAGGAGTTTGGCAATGACCCTTCTGTTTCTCTTATGTGTAACATATTGAAGAGTATAGGTATTAGCTTTTCTTGGAAATTCTGGTAGAATTCTGCACTAAAACCATCCAACCATGGGCTTTTTTTGGTTGGGAGGTTTTTGATGACAGCTTCTATTTCCTTATGACTTATAGGTTCATTTAAATTGCTCACCTGGTCTTGATTTAATTTTGGTATATGGTATCTATATAAAAAATTGCCCATTTCTTTTACATTTTCCAATTTTGTGGAGTGCAGGTTTTGTAGTAAGACTTAAAAATTCTCTGAATTTCCTCAGTGTCTGTTGTTATGTCCCACATTTCATTTCTAATTTTGTTAATTTGGGTGTTCTCTCTCTGCCTTTTGATTAGTTTGGATAGGGGTTTGTTACACTTGGTGATTTTCTCAAAGAACGAGCTCTTTGTTTTTAATTGATTCTTTGAATTGTTTTCTGTGTTTCTATTTTGTTGATTTCCGCCCTCATTTTGATTATTTCCAGTCTTCTACTCCTGGGTGAGTCTGCTTCTTTTTTTTCTAGAGCTTTCAAGTGTGCTGTTAAGTCTCTAATGTAAACTTTATCCATTTTATTTATGTGGGCACATAGACTCTTAAGAAATACTTACGGCTGTTTGTTTCTTTGGTTTCTATTGTTTATATATATGCATCTATATATACACACTATATATATAATGTGAAATCTTACTAATATGAAAGCATCTCACTGTAGCTGTGATTTGCATTTTCCTAGAGACTAGTGATTTTGAATGTTTTTTCCTGTGTTGTTAGGTTTTTTGTTTGTTTGTTTGTTTGCTTGTTTGTTTTGGCCATTGGCATGTTTCATTCTGAGAAACTGATATGCACAGATTATTTGTCCAATTTTAATTAAATTATTTAGTTTTACAATGATTTGATTCCCTTAGTCTGGATGTTTACCTCTAATCAAAAGAGTGACTCACATATATTTTCTTCTGGCCCCCGTGTTCTCTCTTCACTCTATCATTTAATTTGTTGGAAAACTCTTTGGCTTTTTTGTGTCTACTTCCCTTGTAATTGCCTGTACTTTTGGAGTCAAATTTAAAGCAAACAAAAGCAAGCATTGATTAGATCAATGTCATGTGGCTTTCCTTGGTTTCTTCTAGCAGTTTTATAGTTCCAGGTCTTATGTGTTATTAGTTTCATCTGATTTCTATATATTGGATGAAATAAGGCTCTGGTTTCTTTATTTGTTATGGAGATACTCAGCTTTCACAAATCCACTTATTATAAAGGCATTGTCATACACTTGTGGATTCATTTGGATACTTTCATTAGAATTCCATTGCTCAATGTGTCTGTTGGCATACCATTTTCACATTGTTTTAATCATTAGTGCTTTATAATGTGTTCTGAATATCCAATAAATCTGAAAAACTGAAACGATATATATGGACATTTTGTATTAACTGTAATGTTACAGCCAAAATCATAGTAAACTATTATCAGTATACATCCAAATTAAAAATTAAGGCACACATTTCTGAATAACCCTTGGGTCAAAGAGTTATAAAGACTGTAGAGAATACTGGAAAACATTGTGAAAATAAAATTAATGGAACACATAATATACATTATTCATAAGGTGCAACTAAAGCCTTGCTTAGAGGAGAAGCTGTAACTTTAAAGCCAGCAAAAGATAATTAATGAAAGTAGAAACATTTAAACTGTAAACTGGAGAGTGAACCATTCTTTCTTCTACTCAGAACTTGGGCTTGTTTCAACTTATATACAACCCCAGAGGCTTTCTTGTTTCACTAATTTCTCAAGGCATCTAGACTTCCTCAGTGCCCAGACAGTGCAGTGAATCCTGGAGCAGAGCTCCTGAATTCTTTATTATGAAAGGAATGGTGCAGAAAATCTGCTGCAGTTTCACAGACAACAGCGGACTCAGCGGCAGATTGCTCAGCAGAAGGACTATGGACAGGAAAAAAAAAAACAAAAAACAAAACAGAAGGAGCGCCAAAAACCTTGTAGTTGGCATGATTTATTTATAAGCAAATATGAGAGAAAATACAACCAGGAATTTTCTCCCAGAAATGATAGAGGTGGGGTAGAGTAAAATGTGGAGATGAACTTGCAGGGAATTAAAAGCCAGTGAAACATATTTGTTGTCAAATTCTCTATGAGTGGGTAGCTTATAGTGATGTTCAAAAGGGGCCCAGTTGTGCGGCAAAGTCCACTGGAGTGGGGCAAAGAAATGATTTTTAAAGTGAAAGACAGTGTATCAGTTACCTATTGCCTTATAACATGTTACCCTCAAGCTGAGTAGCTTGAGACATTTGTCATCTCTCAGATTCTCTGGATCAGGAAACTGTCTGAGCTAGATTCTTTCATTTCAGAGCCTCTCATAGAATGTACTCGGGCTACCAGCTGGACCCCTATAAGCTAGGGAGAGTGTGCATACACGCCACGGTTCTTGTCAACATTCATCGTGGGTGTTGAACTGAGAGCCTGGGTGCCATGAGAGCTTTTGGATGACTTTGATCCCTTGCCAGCAATCCTCCCCAGCATAGCATGTAGGAAAGTCAGATGCGAGCAGGTACAAGATGGAAGGTTATTGTTGGCTAGTTATAGACATGGCATCCCATCACATCAGTTAAATTCTATCCTTTGGAAACAAGTCAGACCTACCCTACATTGAGTAGGTAGCTATGGTGCAAGGTTCTGTGCCTCATTAGACGCCAAAAAGTCTGTCTGCTATAGACAAGACAGTAAGTAAAGTGGGCAAAACATCAGCTCACATCGAGACTGCATAATGGTAGAATGTAATAGCCTAAACAAAATTAAACGCTGATACACCCTAAGAGCTTTTAGCTCGGACAATTCCTGCTTTCTGATGCCTGTAGTTATCAGTGAGTTGTGAACTAGACAAGCCCCAGGTGCAGCACTTTCTTTTTCTAAGATGGAGGAAATGACATAAAACCACAGCAGAAATAAGTTTTAAAGAAAAGTGTAAACTGGGAAGACTGTGAGAAGTACCCAGTTCTGGGAAGACCGGTGAGGCTAATGCAGAGAGGAAGCCTAGATGGCTCTTAACACAGTTCTTTACATAAACAGTTTTCTGGACAACATTTCACAGAGTATTCATGTAAATGTTTTGTGAGCATGTGGGTGGATTTCTCGAGTCTTAGCCATAGCTGAGTTCCTAAATAGGAAGGCTCGAGAAGCCCAACCAGTGTAGGATATTGTATTATTTCCTTACTTTCATCATTTGAATCTCTGCATGTGAATGTGTGTGTGACTTTTTCCATAACTTTATCATTATTGATTCATTTGAAATGATAATGAAAATTTTACTATGTAAAGCACCCACACAAGCATATACGTTTATGTGTATCTATACATGTCTCTGAGTCTGAATCTACTACATCACCCAGGACAGCTTCTTCCTGTTCCTGACTCCTGGGAGCTCTAATTATAGACATGCATTACCATATCCAGCTTTACTTCTGATATATTGAGTGCAAGAAGATTTTCTATTCCCTGTTACAACAAGAAATTTATGATTCCTGGTCATGAGTAGTTTTCTTGTGTGACTTAAAACTGACATAAACCTATTAAAGCTTGTTTATGTTTGTCTGTTTATTACCCATAATTGCATGGTCACTGGTGATAGGCAGACAGAATTTATAAAAATCTTATTAGTGAAGTAGCATATACTGGTGACTTGCCATGCTTTATTATTTATTAAAACACAATTTTGAAATACTTTGTTCTTTGAATAGTAGACATTCTTTGCAAATAAGATAACAGTGGTCACCTTGTAGTCCCTTTGCTACTTCTAATGAACTGAGAGCTATAAAATGAATCCTATGCATATGTGGCAGTGGCTTTTAATAAATAAAACATCATTGACAACTAATGGTCACTGCACAACTGCTGCTTGCCAGGCATCTTGCCACTGTTTTTAATAAACATTGACGGGATTGTTTTTCTTCAGAAGCTAAGTAATCCAACAGCTTGGTGATCTTACTCATTGCTGATGATCATCCTAATCAACCCCCAAGTTTCCAAGGGATTGGAAAAGACCTGAGCAAGAGAGCTGTAGGATGAGAATGCTCACTGCTGTTAACTCCAGTGTCAACCCTGGAGAAACACTATGGTCAAATGGGAAGAAGCCTAAGTTGTAGGTAGAAAATATAATGATTAGCTGGCTGCTTCATAGCATGCTATGGATTATGACTAATTATTATCATAGCTTGCAAGTTGGTGTGGGAAGGCCTTGCAGTTGGTATGCCACATTTAGAAGGAAAAGATGCTCACAGACCTGTTGTTTCTTAGGGTTTTAAGCAAGGAACAGAAGGTATGAGAAGGTGTGCTTCGGGGGTGGTTATTCTCTTTACGTTTATTTATCTACTGTGTGTTCGTGCATGCAAGTCATGGTGCACTTATTGAGGTAAGTGAACGACTTGTAGAAATTGTCTCTCTTCTTTTATGTGGATTCTTGGGATTTAACTCAGGTCCTTGGGTTTGTCAGCAAGCACCTTTACCTGCAGCTCTCAAGCACCTCTCTCCTGCTTCAGTAGTTCTCCTTAGAAGCTAAAGACAATTAAGTAAATAAGGCGTTGAACTGATGAATCTTCATTAGATTACCTTAATTTTTAAAATTAATTTAATATAATCCCTTCTGCCACTATCTTTCCATAACTTTATCCTCTATCATGTCTTTTTTGTTTGCTATTAATTAATTTCTATTATATTAAACAATCTGTAGCCCCAAAACACTTCATGAAGAAGACTTTCATGAAGAACTGAGGAGATAATATTTTCATCAATATGTTGCTTGGCTTTATTCCAGTCTAAGATCAGGAAGTCCCTTTCTCTTTGGGACTCTCTGGTGAGGACCACCCATCATTCATAGTGCTCATAGGGCCAATTTCCTACATCTGAGAGATGCAGAGAAAACTTGGAAATCAGGGTACCAAGAGCTTCTCTAAGAGCATGACAAGCAAACCTGAAGACCTTGGCGGGGTCGTGCCTTCCACAGACTGCATCTCCCAGATGAAGCACTTGCGGTATCGAGTCTTCAGCACCTGATTGTTTGCCGCACACTAGCCACTCGTTCACACTGTAACTCTCCCTTTTGTTATACAGAAATTGGCCCCATCATCAGAAACCCACCCAGAAAATCACCTTATACATTCTCACATGCATGAGCTGTTTCTGTCAGCTGACATCATGAGAGATTCTGCCAAAGCACTCAGATGAACTGCGCAAACCTCCAGCTTACCCTTCTCAATACCATCTCAATCAATTTCCAGGGGAAGAAAAGAACAGTGCACAAGACGATATTGTCCAATTTCTTATTGAGAGTAAAAGCACTTATAGTCATTTTGAGGGTTAAGTAGTAATTATCATCTCTTTATTATAATTCAATAATCGCTGATAAAAACAGGAAGTGCATAATTTTCCTTTTAGACACATTTTATAGGCTTTGTTCAGCCAAAGAAAGAGTTATCCTACCCTCAAGTAGATTTTTTGATGGTCATGCACACATAGAAATAGAATTAAACAGACTTTGTGAAAATCAAACCCCCTATCTTCTTTTTCAGTCAAGTAAACTAATGGCCAGAAGAGCACCTACATTGTAAGAGCTACTGAAAGAGAAGACAGAACACTGCTTTTTTTTTTAATATCACAGTTCTCCACAGCTTCAATCTGTCATTTAAGTGTCTGGAGTGAACAGTACAGGAGTGACAACTGAATATGCTCTAGCACTAAAGATATGTGTATTTCATACTCAACAATTGTGCCCTAGAATTTTTATTGATTAGCAAGTTAATCAGCACCCTGAGGTCCCTTCCTTTCTGCCACAGTGCCTCCTCTCAGCCATACTCATCACTAATTCACACGACTGCCATCTCATCATACAGGTGGAAACAGGAATACAGACATTTCCAGAACCCTGAGCAATATATTCTTGTCTTTGCAGTATGATGATCCTCTTCTCAATCTCGGCAGCAACCTGTCACTAGAAAGCCAAACTTTCTGTTGAAAAGCCAGGAATATCAGACTAAATGCTTGTAGCAAAAATCCTCCTCTAAAAATATAGGAGGATTGAAGGGTGACCCCATATGTGCTTGGGTGGATGTGATAAAATGCAAATTTTCAGTTTCCAGTAGGAGAGAAAATGATACAGTACTAGGTCAGAAGTGTGGACTGAATGAGGATTTTTAAATATTAATGTAACTGGGGGAGGACTGCTTCCAGATGGGAGGGGCATCCTGTGGAGAGAGGTTTGTGGGGCTGAGAGTGGAAATTGACAGCCTAGGAAACTGTTGGGTGGGGTGAGGGAGGCAAGGCTGGGAATCCAGCATTCAGAGGGCAGAGAGTCAGATAATTATGAGCTGAGTGCACTGGGCCCGAAAAGATCAAGAAGGGAAGTTGAGAAATGTCCTGGGATAGCGTGTAGATGTGAACATTGGGAGGCCAAGCTTCCCGTAAGTAAAGAAAGGACCCACGTCGGGCTTCCCTAGAGTTACAGTGAGAAAAGGAAGACTGGGAAGAAGAGTGCTGCATCTCTTCCCAATGATCAGAAAGCCTTTTTAGAGGATGCTCATGCTCCCAGGAGAATCTAAATTCTGTGCAACTCAAAATACCCTATGGGGATGACTCAGTAACTAAGGTAATTGTTGAATAAGCCTAAGGTACTGGGGTTCAGATCCCCAAGACCAACGTAAATGCCAGGTTTTGCGGACATGACAGCCTTTTTGTAATCCTCGGCTCCAAAGGTAGAGACAAAAAAATCTCCAGAGCAAACTGCCTAAAACAAGTAGGTATTCCCACTAACTCGGAGTTTGATTGACAGACTAGGCCTCAGTGAAAGAGGTGGAAGAGAAATCAAGAATGGTTGCTAACATCAATTGGGTCCCCACGTGTATGTGTACTAATGCACGCACATGCGTGTGCACACACACACACACACACACAGAGACATACACACAAATTAAACTGGATAAAAGAAATATATTGAAATAAGAAAACCGAAATGGCACCAAAAGGTGGATCAACAAAATGAATGTAGTTTGCTCTCCCATGGTGTCCTTGACTATTATTCTAGAGGAAGACACAAGTGGACAAGGGGTCAATCTGCAGTTTTCCTCAGATCTGCTACCTCTACTCTACATAAGTTTGGGTTATTCCTCTGTTATTTCATTCAAACAGCAAGCAAGGAGTGATGAGGAGGAATTTTGCTTTTTTTTCAGTTCAGAAAGCTGCTCCAGTGGGTACTGGCTGTTCATTACTTTTCTCAATCTATTTAATTGATATAATATTCTTAACTGCCCCCTTCCTTCCAAGATTGCCACAATCCCCAAAGCTTAGCTTAGGTAAATAGTTCGATGCACAATAAACTCGAACCAAGGTGCCAAGCACATGGATTACAGATGATAATGTAGCATAGTTCAGTCAGCTTAGGAGCAGTAAATCATCACATTTACCAAATATAAGCCACCCACTTAAATACTGCTTCATTTTCCTGCATCCTGAACTTACGCTGATCTGCAGCAATTCTCCAACTAAGCTACGCCAAGCCTTCAGCCAATGATTGTATAAGCTTCTATTCTCCTTTGCTAAGTCCTCTCCCATCCTTATTTCAGCTCCCATCCTTTAAACCCATTGCCTCTTCATTTTGAGTCTGTCAGCATCTTAGTAGACAGCATCAAATGTTGAATTCCATCCGTTTCTTCATAAAACTGTATTTTCTTAACACATCACTCCCTCTCTGATGTCCAGTGTATGCTTATACTCAAAAATATTACTGGTAGCATAGATAGATAGATAGATAGATAGATAGATAGATAGATAGATAGATAGATNNNNTAGATAGATAGATAGATAGATAGATAGATAGATAGATAGATAGAGACATATAGATGAATGGAAACAGAAAATAAATATATCCATCTATGGTGATGTGACAGTCTATATAACTTTAACTAGGTGATCACAATAACAGTTTAGACTCAGACTTCCTAACAATGTCATAAAACAACATGCATTCACCAGTACAGCTTGCCAGCATGCAGTACAATACGTAGGAGCAGCAGAAGTAGCAGGAAAGGCCACGGGTCTATCACACTGCCTTTATAGTAGAAACTGCAGATCCCTTTACAGTTGTTCTTCTTTGGAAGAGCACAACTGGAAGCCTTCTGTTGGGAACTTCCCAGGGATTCCCATTTCAATACACATGCCTGTGTATGGCCTCTGCATCAGAGCTGAGCAATTTCCTGCCACTGGCTCTCAACCACATCAGTCTCTAACGTTTCTTTGATTGCAAACTTCTAGGTGACCAGAAATCTCCAACAAAGCACAACTTCCACCTCAGAACCAATAGACTTTATTACCCGGCAGGGTGAACAAGCCCTTTCAGCTGTCTCCTTGTTGTCTGGCTTAGATTTTAACCTTCTTTTCAATCTTCTGTGTTTCTCCCAATCTAAAGTAAAAGAGAGTAGATGGAGAATACTTTAGGACGTTTGAAAGAGGATCTGCAGAGAGACCCTGGGGTGCTAGCCCTTGACAGCTTTATTTCAGAGGATCGGATCATTGGAAAGCAAATAGGAGGGGATGCTATTGTTGCCATTTTGAAACAACATCCATCCAGCATCACCTTCTGCTTTGACCTCTTCACCCTTCCCTTTCAAGAAATTATCCTTTGATTTTTCAAGCTCCCTTGTCCTAGTCAGAGAACAAAGAATCTCTCCCTCCTTGATTTAGCATATAAATCGCTTTAGTAATTTTCTAGTTATGAAGTGTGGGGAAATTTTCATAAAGGGATAATACTCAGGATTTCTATAGCTAATTCAAATATAGTGAACCTTAGAACTTCAAGATGAAGAATGGAATTGTTATGTATTCATAAAAATAACATAACCTAAGCAATCAAACACCAGTCTTCATATATGCACAATAAAGTCAAGTTTTAAAGTGTGCAATCATACCTCCGCATAACATGGCAGGATATTGTTGTTTTTTTCTTTATTGTGTTCCATTTTAACACATATACAGCTATGCAAATGACATTAAGTAACTCAGTCAAGGCATAACATTGCTTTTCCAAGGGAAAAAAGTTACATTCTTAAATCTGAACACAAGAAAATCCAATGAAAAAGCATAAGGGAAGATAAAAAGTATTGATTCAAACACCTTAAAATATATTTAAGGTTTTCACTAAGAAAATGCTAATTACCTAAGTAGGTAATGGTGTCAAAGACAGAAAGGGTGCCATCTTTAAAATATATTTCAAAAAATACATCTTTATCAAATTCTTCATTATCTCAGTGAGGGCTAATCTCAGTTATTGACCTTACTACATCTGCAATCAAGTAAAAGCCAAGCAGATGAGTATTGCCTGTGGAGGAGTTTCTTGAGTGGATCATTTGAAGTAGGAAAACCCACTTTACCTCTGAGTCACACCTTCTGGTGGCAGCTCACATAAAAAGATATAAAAGAAAGAAGCTTTTGCTTTCTGCTTCCTTGCCCCCACTCTCCGAGGGAAATCTATTTATCCTGTTATTGAGGCATTCCTTCACTACCACATTGCTTGGTTCTAGAACCTACTTCTTTTGGATTTCAACATAGATGTAGACTGAAGGCCATCAGCTCTCTCGGAGTCTTCCAGGACTTCATCACCAAACTGGAGCTGCTGGAACATGAAGTTTCATGAACTGAACAACTACCAGATTCTGACCTTTCGACCAGGATATAGACATTGGACCACTGGAACCATGGTATGTAAGCCACTTTAATAAATACCCCTTTAATTATAAATATTCACACTATCTGCTCTGTCATTTTAGGGAATAAATATAATCTCTCAACACTTCCCACTGTCCCTTAGCTCATGCATAAATATCTATTCTTCCATTGTGACATGCCCTCTGTCTCTCATGTCTGCACAGCTATCTCTCATTTAGTCTTAAAAACCCTAGATTATTTTCATCTTATCTAAAAATCTCCATTACTCTAATCTCTTAAACATGTCATTTGTTTTTAAATATCTCATCTGGAATTAGGTTTTTATATTACAAAATTAAATTTAAAGTTAGTAATTTTAACTTACTCATTTTTTTGTAGTGCCTCCTACAGTGCTTTATGCACCGAAACTCTTTGATATATGTTTGTTTGATGGGATAACTTTGATGTTTTCTAATAATTATGTAATAGAATAGCTGTTTGTTAGCTAGTAGGATATTGAAATAAGATAATAAAATGTTCTAAAAATAACACACAAGAAACATCACTTTTAATACCTTTAAAATATGATAGGTCTTTTGGGGAATTTTATTACCTGGTCTTCTTAAGGCCTTTCAGGTCACAGGTAGAATAATTTAACTTGGAAACATAAAATCATTGCTGTTTAAGGGTCATATGAATGTACTTTGTGGATGCTTAAGTGTCATGCAAATATAAAATATTGGTATTATTTGCTCTGTTGTCAGTATCTGCTCTATCAAACTTCTTATCGACATAAAAGCAAAATTAAACTATTTGCAGACGACAGACATATGGGAGGGATACCTAGGAAGAAGAAAGATAGAATAAAGCTCACAGAAATTCTGGCAGATTGTAATAATGGGTAGAGTCCTAAAATGATATGTAATATGCACAAATATAAAATAAAATACTCCTGTTAAGAAATCATCTCAGGACTTGCCTGTGACATTAGTTAATTCAAACCATAAGAAGGCTTGGGAATAGTGAATAATTCCAACTTTCTCTAGTAGGGATAATGAGCTCAGAGCAAAGGAAGTAATATGCCACATCTGTCAGACCATTACTGACATATTTAATATTTAGACATGAAATATAAAGAATTGAAATCTGGGTGAGAAATCTGGACTATGATCTGAAAAAGCATCCAGAATTTTAAAAGGTCTAAAACAGCATCAAGCAGTTGACAGATATAGGATTGTTTTGTTGGAAAGAGGATATTTAAGAAATTCGTTGAGGCGTCTACAAACAGTTCAAAGGCATTTAAAGATCTAAAACATAAAAATGCCAATCACAGAATAATCGAGGTTCTAAAAGAGGTACTAGGGCAAATATTACCTTCTTTGTTAAGTAGCAATTGACCTAAGCCACTAATGTTTTCTCTAATGGCAAAAATATGTACCTTTAAAACTTTTATAAAACAAGTTTCCTGTGATTAGGAATACTCAAGGACAATGAGATTTATTGTTAACAGGATGTTTCTGGAATATGCCAGAAAATTTGTGCATATTAGCATTGTCTTGTTTGAAAAGTACATATCCATTGACCTGATCATTCACTTTCCTCTAATCCATGTCTACTGCAACAGTTAGAAAAGAAGCAATACCATCAGTTTTGCTGTAGGAAATCCTTAGCTACAGGGAGATCATGTAAGCTGGGTATTCAGTAGTCCTGCCATGCTATGGCTGAGACAAATGAGACAGACAGACTTCATTGTGAATAAGAATCACCCAGGACTGCTCTCATTATTAATGTCTTATTTATTCTCATTGCTAAAGAAACAACAGGAAGTGGCTATGATGTTTAGTCAAGAAACTACCCTGCTAACTTTGGTTGATAATAATTGGTCCACATCTTCAGAAGCAATTTGACCTGCAGTGTGTTTTGACATGAAGATCAAGGAAAAAAAAATCCATCATTTAAGAATCTGATCTAGTCCATGTATAAGTGAGAGGTAACTCCTATAAAGATTAGAAACTGAACCATCTTTGTTGACTCCTTTCAAAGGAGTGGAGGTTGAGTAGGTTAAGGGGGAGGTGTGGGGAGAGGGAGGAGGCATGGGAGGGGGAACTGTGGTTGGTATGTAAAATGAGTGAAAAATCTAAAATAAAAAAACATCATTTTGCAGTAGATTCAAAAAGTAACACATTTGATTAAAGGAGTTTCTTACATAAGACTCAGAAAATACAGAGCAAAATGTATTAATGGGTCATAAAAAATGAATAAGCAAATCCCACCATATTTCAAGCAGATAGGAGAATTCAGTATCAAATACATGGAGAAAATTTTGTCAAGCTTGGAAAATGTAATGCTGTAGCCAGCACAGCCTGGATAGCTTAGACTGGCCTGTTCTGCTGTCAGTCAGGGGGAGTGAGGGCAGCTGGATCACAACAATGTAAGAGTTACGGGGCTGCATGAGCTTCCACCAAAATTCCATACTCAAAACTGTGTGAAATCAGACAATGTACAATAGATACTCCTTACAAGAAGGACATAGGTAAATTACATGTGAGGCTTTGAGGCAAAAAGATGGCAATACACATGTCAGGATGAGTAGGAAGGCAGGAATATGTGATATCTGCCCAGGAAAGCCAGAGGAGCTAAGTGGAACAATCCAAGAGAGATAACATGTGCTGTCAATGGCAGAGTTATAGATCAGGCTTGATGAAGCTCAAATTACAATCATATGCCTCAGATGAAAAACATGGATTCCCCAAAGTTTAATGTGCACTGTGCTAGTTTTTAATCTACTGTTCAACCTATTGTTCTTTTCTACATCTCGATTCATTGCTTATGTAAGATGATCTTTAATCAATGCCAAACATTCTGCTTTCCTTCCTGTAGCTACCAGTTTGCCTTGCTTCTGAGAAGTGACTTTGAGGATTATATTTTTGGTTTCTACATAGTACTTATTAAAGGTAATTGAATTTTAAAAATAAGGTCAGTTTCTATATAGTAATATGATTTAAAATTCCAAATTACTTGAATTAGTAGCATTAATTTTTATATATTTGATTTAATTATATATATTTTATTTTTATTGTTTTTATTGAACTATATCTTTTTTTCTCCACTTCACTCGTAATTTACCTCTCCCATGGTTCCCATGCTCCCAATTTACTCAGGAGATTTTGTCTTTTTCTACTTCCCATATAAATTAGATCCATGTATGTCTCTCTTAGGGTCCACATTGCTGTCTAGTTTTCTAGGATTGTGAATTGTATGCTGTTTTTTCTTTGCTTTATGTGTAAAAGCCACTTGTGAGTGAGTACATATGATATTTGTCTTTCTAGGTGTGGATTACCTCACTCAATATGATGTTTTCTAGATCCATCTATTTGCCCACAAATTTCAAGATGTCATTATTTTTTTCCTTCTGTGTAGTACTGCATTACGTAAATATAACATATTTTCCTTATCCATTCCTTGGTCAAGGAGCATTTAGGTTGTTTCCAGGTT
>LOEQ01008794.1:87927-108843 GCA_001685075.1 Bramus lutescens
TGGGGTTATATTTAGAAAGTGGTCTCCTGTGCCAATGCATTCAAGTGTACTTCCTGCTTTCTTTTCCATGAGGTTCAGTGTGGTTGGTTTATGCTTAGGTCTTTAAATCCATTGGGACTTGAGTTTTGTGCATGGTGATACTGATCTATTTTCATTCTTCTACATGTTGCTATGCAATTATGCCAGTACCATTTGTGAAATATGCCTTCTTTTTTTCCAATTTATACATTTGCTTCTTTGTTGAATATCAGGTGTTCATAGGTATGTGGATTAATATCTGGGTGATCGATTCGGTTCCATTGTTCCTCCTATCTGTTTTTATGCCAATACCAGGCTCTTTTCAGTACTGTGGCCCTGTAGTAGAGTTTGAAGCTAGGGATTGTGATCCATCTGGAATTTCTTTATTCTACAGGATTGTTTTGGATATCCTGCTTTGGTTTGGTTTTGTTTGTTTTTCCATATGAAGTTGTACCTCACTATTTTTATAATTGATACCCATTATGTAGTGTTCACATAGTGTCCCAATGAACTATTCTATCATTTGTTTCATGTCTCTACTAAAAACAAAAGGCTTTCCCTTAAAATTACATTTAAAATAGCCAGTAGAGGAAGACCTGATACCTCCATGGTCTTAAACAAATATAATTTCTGTCTTCTAAATCTAAATAAATGTTAGTTTCACTGCTCATCAAAGAACATTTCACAGCAGTTGAATCCTTTATAGAAGCTGCAAAATTAGTCAAAATACAGAACACAACTTACTATGGAGAGCTCAACCCCACGAAAACATCTATAACACAACACCCATACCACAGGCTCAAGAAAAAGAGGGTGAAAAGTAGGAGAAAGAGGGCTATAAGATTGTACTTTTTAGCTCTGATGGGGAAGCTATTCCTATGCAACCTCAGCACCGTGGCTGCCTAAATAAGATCAGAACAATTCCAACAGTAGACATGGGGGAAATCTTACAGGGCCCTACTTTAAGATGAAGAACTACAGAAGAAATTAACAATTATTGAGTAAAAGGAAAATTAATCTTCCCAAAGACGAATCCTTTGATTGGCTGTCTAATACCTAGTGTGTTCAGCCCTACAAACATGTATAGGTAGGCAACACTGAGAAGACTCAGTAGGTTGCATGTATGTGTTATTTGTTTGTATGTACATGTAACAACAATAAGTAAAGAAGAAGAGGTTGCATGTTTAAGAGTAAGACATAGATAAGGGAGGGCATGGAGGGAAGAAAGAGAGGTGAGTAATGATGTAACTATATTTAGAATAAAATCTCTAAAAACCACATGTCCTCCTACTGTGCCTTTTCCTTGGTGTCTCTTTCCTTTTTAAATTCATTTTTTATAATGTATTGACTTTTTATTACTAGGTTTACCATGTATTCATTTAGAGAATTTTTCCCTTATTAGAATGTTATCTTTATAGCAACAAAGATTTATTGATTGATTGATAATATTGATGTACTGGCTGCTTTTATGTTAACTTGTCAGAAATTAAATCTGAGAGATGGAGCCTCTATTTAGAAACTGCCTCCACAGGATTGAGCTGTAGGCAAGCCTGTAAGGCATTTTCTTAAGTAGTGATTGATAGAAGAGAACCCAGTCCATTGTGATACTGAGTTCTATAAGAAAGAAGACTGAGAAAGCCATATGGAGCAAGCCAGAAAAGAGTACCCTTTCAAGGCCTTTGTATCAGCTCCTCTTTCTATGTTCCTGCCTCATTTTAGTTCCTACCTTCACTGCTTTTGATGATGAAGTGATAAGTTATAAGGAACTGTGAGTGAAATAAACTCTTTCTACCCCAAGTTACTTTTGGTCATGGTGTTTCAGCACAACTCTAGTAACCCGAAATAAGACAATTTCTTTACTCACTGATTCTGGCACAATGGTGGCACATGCTAGGCACTGGATCGTATTTTGTGTATGAGTGTGTTAGTGGATGAATGCATTTTGGACAAAATGGAAGACAATCATAGATGGTATTTTTTCTGATGTACAGTTACATGCCTTATCCTTTGCACAAATGGCCCTGGCCTGGGGATGTCTTTCTAGAATGTTTTCTTTCCATAAAATGCATAACTTTTAAAAATTGAAATAAGGTTATCTAAAGGGAAAAAGCCTAACATGGTTTAAACATTAGAGAGGAAAAGCAGTGAGGAAGAAATGGAAGGCAAAGGAGGAAAAGAGAAGGAAGAGGAGAAGGAGGACAGTGAAGGAGAAGAAAGCAAAGGACAGAGCTACAAATGAGGGCAAGTGTGGTTTGACATCTCTGTTTCAGCTTATTGTCGAACCAGATTCATCTGCTATATTCCCGAGAGAGAAGTATGGCATCCAGAGCCGCAAGCAGAATGAGAAGGGAGTACTAAGTGGATGGAACGATAGTATGAAGACTCCCAGAATAAAGTAAATCTGAACCAGGGCCACAGCTGACCACTCCAGACTCGTGGTTGTACACAGCAAAGTGCTGCTGGTAGAGGGAACGAAATGGCATTTTAAGCCCACTGTAATCCCTCTGCTTTCTGTTGCCCTGAGAAAGCAGTATTTACTATGGTTCGCTCTGCGCTTCCCAGATGGGATTTAGCCACAGTTGTAACCTTGTGCTGTTCATTGTGAAGCTGGAAAGTACAATTCCCTGACATTTAAGCTGCTTTGACAGGGGAAACGCAACTGTTAGCTCAGGTAGCTTTAAGCTGTCAGAGATGGGTGACTAAACCAACTCATGGCTCCTCCACATCCCCACATGAGGAGAGACACTGACATTTTGATCTTCCTGTAATAAACCCTTTTCATGCAATGCTTCAGTCTTACCAAGGTGAATGCTGGGATCTTCTGTGGATCAGGAAGTATGAATACCCTCTCCTTCCTTTCCATGGGGTCCAAATTATTTAGGTTATAACATAGCCTGCCCATTTAGATTTGTGAATGCTCCCAAGTGATCTAATACAAAGCCAAACTTTAGAGCCATAACTCAATTTTTTTCCTTTTCTTTCATTATCCACTCCTTATTTTGGTTTGACTATCAAGAATAAGTTTTCTATTTCCTGTGACACCTAAGTCTTGATAGTGCCTATTGCTTCATTTAACATGAATTTTGCTAGTACTCTATCATTTAGAAAATTCAAGAAAATAGTGTCTCCTATTTGCAATGGAAGACCTTCTTGCTTAGTTTAATCAGACCATTCTGTTCTGTAATCCATAATCACTGGTCAGAAATGAGCAAATAACATAAACAGCCCGGGCAACAGGATTCTCGGGACACTTGCCTAGAATTTAGTTATGAGAACATTTTCATTTCTGCTCAAGACATTGTGGTGTATAGCTAGAGATTTGGGAACCACGAGAGTGTATTATCCATGAGAGAATCAAGAAGCTTCTCCATAATAGAAACTACAGAGTGAAAGAGAAGTCACTCACTTCAGGTCATTCTCATGCACCTCCTTCTAGAATTCAAGGTAGGTGTTTATGATGAGCTTTTAATTTAAGTCCCTTTTATTGGACAAAGATACAATTTTTGTACTTTATTCCCATATGCCATTTACTTCCTGGGTCTTTTAAGCCCAAGCCAGTTGTTACAGGAATCTATTATGACCTTTGTTAATATTTGCATATGACTAAATTTCACTAATCATTCTTCACGACCAGCTTTCAGAATAAGAAAGATCCTGCAGTTAAAAAGACATCCTTGTGAGATCAATAGAAGGGCTAGCGTTTGGGATGCATGTAGGCTTAATTGACATGAAAAATGCCAAGACTACATGTTTTCTAGTGAATTGTTTTTTTAGTGGCCCCACAAGCAGACAAATTGCATATTTGCCAGTAAGTCAATAGCTGTTGAGAGACTAATGATTCTTAATAGTGTATTAGTAATCATGACATTGGTTTCGTGGAATAGAGAGTAGCAAAAGAAAGGTGTGCTTATGACTCCAATACATTTGCTTTCTTATTTGTTTATCCTTAGTTAACAAATTATATATATATATATATACATATATATTACACTGTACTTTGATCTACATATGTATTACAAAAGCTATATGAAAAAATAATGAAATACATCCTTTCTTACCACAATAATTGATTCGTTGGTGAAGTGATAGGTATGTTATTAAGACTGATTTTGGATCTATCAATAATAAATGCATAAATCAAATTACATTAGTTTAGGCAAAGAAAAATAAAGACAAGAGGTCAAATCAGTATCCTAAACTATTATGCTGTTTATTCTGCCTTTAAAATTGTGAATCACACTCATCGAATTAAGGACTTCATGCTCTTCTTGATCCATGAGCCTTTTTAGGTAGATTCTTTCTTCTAGATTCAGTGATCCAATGTTTCTGCTAACCTGGAACAGAAATCAAAACCAAGACTGATACTGGACACTTTGTCCATGTTTCTTATTATATTTTATGTCTTTTGTTAGTTGCAGAACAAGTGCTTTCCAAATGGCCAGCCACAACCCTAGAACATCAGTGGTTGGGAATGACTTACTGTCTAAGGCCCACTTCAAACTGACCTCAGCACCTGGGAATAGACTCTAGGCCACATGTAGGAATTTTGAATTTCTGTGATCCAACAAATAGGTTTAACATAGAGACTATATAGGTTTGGATGAATTCTGAAAATTCCAATTTAAAAAAAAATCCTTCCAATGTTTTCCTAGTCTCACATGAAGTGAAATCATTTTGATTTCATGGGTTGATTTCAGTCAAATTGACAAAGAGTCAAAAGTCGGAGAGACATACTGAGTTTTCTTGTAGGCAGCCATCTATGAAGTGAGAATCCAGGGGAAATCAAATTTCTCTTTATTTCACTCATTTGCCTCCTATATTGACTTGCTTTGGCACTGGCCATAACATTTCTCTGCCATTATGAAGATTCAGAACATTTCTGTGTGTCAGATTATTTTCACTTGAACACAGTTTTCCCTGCCTCACTGCCAAACAATCTAATTCTCTGAGGTGCTATCAGTTCACATAAAGGGACAAGTTGCAGCCTTGACTGAGTAGGTGAAGTGTTCCATCAGGGCTGGTTACACTCAAGTCACGAGTGTTTACCTCCAGTTCAGAGAAGTGCTGCATTTTCTGTTAAAGCAGCATCTCTCAGCCTAGAGACCTCAGCTTCCTGAAGGTCGATTAAGACAGGTAAAAGAAAGTAGAATGAAGTGTTTCCGCTGCTTTTTCATACATGGACAGGGCTGGGGCGGGAGGTAAGATGTGTATACTGCCCTGCAATGAGGTCATTTGGCTGGTAGGGCTCTGGTGCCTTATGTGAGACCAATTCTGGGGCTTTGGATCTGAAATGGGCCTACTTTAGGAAAGAACCCAAATCATCTCTCACCAGGTTTTCCAAAGATTTGAGCGTTTTGCTTTTTTAAACATTTTTATGCAATAGACTTTGTGCCTTTAGATGTGTGTACAATAGAGTTTCAGCTTCAGAGAAAGCTATTCCTTCCAGTTCAGGCACAAGGTTGTTGACGGCCATTTCAGACATACTGTAGTCCTTTGCTATCCCTTTGAGTCGACAATATGTTGACCCTAGTAACCAAGTCCTTTCATTTCACTTTTGTAATTGTTCTAACTTTATGCATCCCCAAGGAAAATATTTTAGTGGTGATTGTAAATGCGTATAAATAGTACTATAATTTTGTATTTTCTACAATGTGGTATTCTACATTTAATATTAAAATTATAAATTTTAGCAGGATTTCTGTATATGAAGCTATTTGATAATTGTGCTTTGCTGAATTGTATTCTATAGTTTCTTAATATCACAATTCATTCATCCATTATCTGTTAAAGTACGTTTTGTAAATTTTTGGAAAATGCTGCTCTGAACTATTTTATTTTATTTCATGTCAAGTGTGAGCAAATAATTTTTCCCACTCTGTATTTGATCTTGTATCAATAACATGATGCATTTTGATTAATGGAGATTATCCGTTTGATATATTTCCCCTTTGAAGTCTTTGTGACTGTCTTTTATATGTCATTTATGAAATAATTTTCTGCCTTAAAGTTGAAAAATATTCTCCTGTGCTTTTTCTTAAAAGCATTAGTTGCTTCTAAGTCTTACCTATTGATAATCAACCTAACTATTCAAGAACTTATTTTCCTTAATATACTACAAGTCATGATTTACTTAAAAATAGTGTCAATTATTTCAGCATGATTTATTGACAAGTTTTGCTTCTGCACTTTTCTGTATCACTACCCATGTGAAGCAGCTTCCATCCTTGCTTAGTCCTGGTCAATTGTATTCAACTATATTTGACAGCACCATACTAACACAGTGTAATAAATACTATTATCATAGGTCACCAATATGTAAAGATGCCAGAGTAAATTTACCACCTTAATCTACCTTTCTTTAAAAGTTTTGCATATATATAGCTCTTTACAATAAACAGTTAGAAATTGAACTTCTTAATATTTTGTCTTTTAACCTGAAGAGTTTATATATACATTAATCTAAATAAATAATGTTTTTACTTTTAAAATATGAGAATTTTTTCTTTTGTTCAAATTCCCCACCTCTATTTTTTTCTTATTGCTTTAGCTAAGACTGAAGAGAGTGATGACAGGCAGAGACTTTGTCTTCCTAAAAATTACATGAAAATGAAAAGCTTTCAGCCTCTGATCATTAAATAGCATTTTAGCTGAATGCTTCTTGTAGATACTATTAATTAACGAAGTTCCCTCGTGTTCTTAGATAGTTATTTTAAAAATCAAGGTTAGATGTCAAACTTTGTCAAGTGCTTTCTCTGAATACATTAAGAATTTTTTCTACTTAAATCTGTTGATGAATAAAAATAATTATTTTAAAAGCAATACAATTTTTATTGCAGTGATACATGTAATATGGCTATGATGTAGCATTGTTTGTGTGTGTGTGTGTGTGTGTGTGTGTAGTTCTATATTACTTTTTGAGACAGGGTTTCTCTACAGTTTGGGGGCCTGTCCTGGTACTAGCTCTGGCAGACCAGGTTGACCTCAAACTCACAGACATTCACCTGCTTTTGCCTCCCAAGTGCTGAGATTAAAGACATGAGCCAACATCACCCAATTTAGTTCTAAATTCTTAGAATTGCGGGTCTTTGCTAGTGGTGCAGTGACAACATTATACGTTGTTTGTTTATCAAGTGCTAGCCTACTTTTGTTACACTCACATGAAAATTGATTAACTTCAGTGGATTTTTAAGAAATGATTTATTGGATTGTACTTTTAATTTCTAGTATAGTCTTCAGCATTTAAAATGTATAGAACATAGCATGCATATACCACAAATGTATGTATTTACGACAAATATTTATCCCTGTAGGCTGTGTGTGTGGCTACACTGCACACACTAGATGATAATCTAAAGATGAAAATACCCATCAACCCTAAAGATTTTTTCCCTTTACCTTCATCCTCTCCCTTTTTGGACATATCTTCGTGTCCTTTCCCAAACCTCTGGCAGCAAATGAACTACCTTGAGTCACTACAGATTAATTTGCATGCCTATGATTTTATAAAAGTACAGTTATATACTATGTACTATATTAAGAGCCAGTTACTTTCCATAGGGATTTTATTCTTTTGAGCATTATCTCTGAGTGAATTGACAGCTTGTTAATTTAATTGTTGACTACTATTTACCTGTATTAATAAAGCAATTTTTATTTTATTTAACTATCAAAGAGTTACATATTTTAAACAATACAAATATGTGCATAAAGTGACTCTGAACATTGATAAGTGAGTTTTTTGAATATCTATTTTATTTTTAAAAATTAATATCTGAAAGATCTAAAATAAAGCCAAATAAAGATATATATTTCTCTGCTTCAGAAATAACACAGTTTTTTCAAGATAGTGTGTATGATTTTACATTGTCATTAGAACCATATGAGTATGTAGTTGTCTAATTTTTTGACAAGTAGTGGGCATTTATTTTCAACAATGACATTTTGATTGACAGGGCAGAGTATATCTGTGATGTGTTATTTTGTTTTTCTCTAATAACTAATGACTTTGTTTGTGGTGTGTGTGTGTGTGTGTGTGTGTGTGTGTGTGTAGTTGGGTATGTGCACATGCATGTGTGTGCATGTGCCTATCTGTGTCATTTATTTCACCTTGTAAAGTGTTTCTTCCAATCTGTGAGTTTTTTGAATGGCTGTTGGTTTTTGAGTGTTGAATGGTTATTTTGTTATTGAGTTTTAGAATTCTTTATACTCTCTTAGTAAAATTATTTTAGGACACATATTTTGTAAATATTTTTACTTGATCTATTACATTTGTTTGTTTTCTGATTCTACTAGTGATATAAATTTGAAAGAACTAGAATATTTTACTTGACACCCTGAGTCTACGTTATTGTGTATTTCCTTTCAAGGATCCCAGTTTCTCTTGTATTATATGCAAGTAATTTTTTTAAATACAAGGCCATCAAGATGAATTTTTGTGTATTATTTCAGGAAATCTATGATACTGGGTTTTATAATTGTATTTATTTTCTTGGTCAGGGTTCTTCAGAGTAACAGAATTTATACAATGAACATATTTGATATTTATTAGAATGACTTACATGCTGTGGTCCAGTGGCTGCCTGTGAATAGAAGGTCCAAGTATGTAGTAGTTGCTCAGTTTACAAGGCTGAATGACTCACCTGGTCTTCAATATATGATGAATCCCCCAAAATAGGTTCCAATGCCAATGAAGGAAAGGACTTGCTGGGAAGTTGAGAACAAGCAGGCAAAATTCAAAAGTTTCTCTCTCCCATGTCTTTATACAGGCTTCCCACAGGAGATGTGGCCCAGATTAGATATGGATTAAAGATCTGGAGTAAAGTTTTGTCTTCCATCCTCAAGATATAGATTAAAGGAGTGTCTTTCTGCTGCTAGAATCTGGATTATAAGTAATCTTCCCAGTTCAAGTTAAACAGAAATCCCTCCAAGTATGTCCTCCAATTTTAGGTATTAGTCAATTTCAAATATAGGCAAGTTAACAATTAAGAATAGCAATTATGAGACTGGAGAGTTGGCTCAGTTGTTAGGAGCACTGACTGCTCTTCCAGAGGATCTGGGTTCAATTTTTAGTACTCAGGTGGTAGATCACAACTGTCTGTAACTCCAGTCCCAGGAGATCTGCCACCTTCACGCCAATGCACATAAAGTAAAATTAAATAAATTATATTAAAAAGGAATAACCATTATATGTATTATCTATTCTTGAATTACTTTGCTTCCATCTGAGAGGTAAGGATTGAATGAATTAAGTGTAGAAAGGCATTTTATTAATCTCTTAAAAAGTCCACACTATCCTTATCACTATAGCCTTACATTAAATCTTACCAGATAGTGTGACTCTTTCAACTTTATTCCTCTATTTTCAATGCTTATTTTTATTCTGCCTTCCTTCCTTTGCTCCTTTCTCCCTCACTCAGTGTTTTGAGATTGTATCTGACTATATAGCATAAGAGGACCTTGAACTCATGGCAGTGATGCCTAAATTTCCCAAAGGCTGGGATTACAAGCCTGGATCACTACTCCTGATATATTTCTTGTCAATTCTAAAATCAAATTGCTAAAAATGATCAGCTTATATCAATACTCCTTATGGTATTCAACAACATTCTACAAATCTTTTGATCAGTTTGAGATAAATTAAGATGTAAGTGTTGCCACACAATCAATGAACAATAGTATCTCTATCATCAGATCTTTCACTTCTCCCAACATTGTGTTTTCCTCAGTCTATATAATTTGTACAACATTTACCATATTTATCACTATTTAATATTTGTATACTTTTATTACAATTTTTTTTATTTTTCAGCGTATTACTATTGGTTGCTAGTATATAGAAATCCAATTGATCTTGTGTGTATATCACCTTAAATCTTGCTAAACTCCTTTACTGGGTCTATATATCTTGTTATCTTTTTTAAATATAATGATGATTTACATTAACAAATTTGCAATAACTGATGGCAATTTTCTTCTTCCTTTCTAATAATGTGGTATTTAATTTTCCCCTTACCTTTTGGAATTGATAGGAACCCTTAATGTTACATTAAATAGTAATTATGAGGATAAATATCTGTAATTCTTTATGTTGGAAGAAACTATCAACTCTTTCACCAATTAAATGCTACCGCCTGAAGCTTTCATAAATAACTATCAGATTGGAATTATGTTTTCTATTCCTCAATTTTCCAAATAACTGAAGTGTATTGGCTCTCTCGAGTACTTTTTCTCAGTCTATTGAGATGCCTGCATTGTTTTGGAGTAGTGTGGGTCCTTATCTTTAGTTGTACAGTAAGACAAATTTTACACAGAAACGTTCAAATACCAAGCACACCTTGTGTTGTGGGCATTGGTTGAAATGAGTTGCAATATATTGGCATAGTCATATAAATTTTGGTTGAAAATACTTGCTTGTATGCCTGGGAGCAATATAGTTACTTGGTTTTCTCTTCATGAGATA
The DNA here is from genome assembly GCA_001685075.1 of Bramus lutescens. Taxonomy (NCBI): domain Eukaryota; kingdom Metazoa; phylum Chordata; class Mammalia; order Rodentia; family Cricetidae; genus Bramus; species Bramus lutescens. The sequence goes on from LOEQ01008794.1 coordinate 98,405, forward strand.
GCTTGGTATCTGGGTTTGCTGTCAGAGTGATACACTTCTCGCAGAATGTTTTAAAAAGTGATCTAACTCAATTTTCTGGAAGAGCTTTCATTTTGACATATTTTACAACCTGTACTTGTTAAATATTTATAAATAATCTCACATGCTAGAAATTAATGTATATTCTATAGGAGATGAGTCAATTGTGGCAATTATGTTTCTAAAATATTTTATATCCTTCCTTTTCTGAATATTTAAATAACAATTTCTGAGAGAAGGGTGGGTTTTTTTTTCAATCTTTGGAGTTTTATCAATTTTTCTTTGTGTTTCTATCGATTTTCTTTGAATAATTAGAGGATTTCTTGAAATATATACAGTTTTTTAAAATTGCCACATTATTATACTTACTCAATGTTTTATTATTTTTAAATAATCCCTTTTATTTCTCTTTACGTTAGACTTAAAATTTAAGAAAATTTTAGTATCGGGTTGGGGTGATGACTCAGTGGTTGAGAGTACTGGCTGCTCTTCCAGATGACCCAGGTTAAATTCCCAGCACCCACATGGCAGCTCACAACTGTCTGTAACTCCAGTTCCAGGGGATCTGACACTCTCATATAGACATACATGGAGGCAAAACACCAATGCATGTGAAATAAAAAAAAAATTTAAAAAAAGAACATTTTAGTATCTCGGTCATTTGCAGCATTAATATCATCCATTTCAGTTTTCTGCCCTTTTAAATGTGTCTCTTTTGCTTACATATTTAGCCTAATAGGCATTATACTCTCACTTTATAGATTTGCTAGCCATTTATTTTTAATATATGTATGCATAGTACATATATTATTTTGTTGTTAATTATGTGGGTGTGTCTATGTGGTGTTATGTGCATATGAGAGCAGGTTCCAGTTGAAGTGGAAGCATCAGCTACCTCTGGAGCTGGAAGTACAGGTGTTTGTAAACCACCTTCTGTGGTTCTAGGAATACAACTCAGAACCTCGGGAAGGAACTGAGTGCTCCTAAGCCCAAACCACCTCTTCAGCCCTTTGGCATTTTTTTATAGTACCCATTGGTTTATAACTTTTCTGACTCATCACATTCCAGGGTTCATTCAGCCAGAAATTTTATTGAGACCTAAAATTTATTCTGTAGTTTTAATTCTTCTATTTATATTTTCTAATATCAATTTTAGTAAAATACCATTTCTCCTTTTTAAATTATTATTTTATTGCCTTACAGTTGTCTTAAACATATATTTTTTCAAAATACATACATTTTGTAACTATATTATATAAATGTATTTATATACTGCTTAATGTAAATATTTGTGCACACTTAACACACCAGAATTTCCTCACATATCCTCCCAAGATCCTCCCACAAGACATGAAAAAATGTCAGTGAAATGGATTGCTGATAAACTCAAAGTCACCAATATGTGTTCATGTAGCATTAAGAAGTCAAAACACTTCCTATGAGTCCAGATTTTAATTCTCTACTTTTTTTCCTGTGTCTCTAGTCTCTCTGTGGCAAAAGATTTCTGAACTATTTGTAAACAGTCTGTAGTATAAGTCTGAATCTATGTCTCCACTATGTTGAACTGTCTCTTTTGTTCCTATGTTTATGTGTACCCAGCATGGGTCATTTCTCTATACTTGGTCAACAACATAGAAGGCACCACATGGGGTAAGGAAAGAGTGATATTTTACAAATCTCTAATTATGGCTTTGGAAGAAATTACATCACTGTCTCCAACTGACCCCATATTACCCAGATAATAAACAAACAAATGCTATCAAGCAATATCCATGATTCTTTCAACATATGGCTGATATTTATTTTATAGGCTGCTTTCATCTTATTTGCTATTTCCAGAAAAATGATTATTATCACACACACACACATGCACACACACACAAACACACAAACACACACACTTTTCTCTGGGTCAGGGGCATGAAGTGTATATACTTTAGGATTCCAGTTTTGCATTAGTTTAGGTTGTAAAAGCTGACTGCCAGGGATGTCCAAAAAAAATAAGTTTGGTTGTTACATTGTTCTCTTAAAGGCAGGATAAATAAATGGAGCGTAAGTTATACACTGATATAGATTAGTGTTCATCATGCAATCTTTAAATTTAGCAAATACTTAGAATATGGAAGCTGGCACAAATCTACATGACAAGATAAGGAAATATTATTCCTTATAGGATACAATTTCTGGCCTTCTATATTTAGACAAATTGTGCCTTTTTTATATATTCAACAAGATCACTATGATCTTTCTCTCAAAGAATGACACTTATATTACTGAACAAATAGTGTCCCATGCACTGACTAGTATAAACTCCCGGAATTCCAGGTGTTATAAGGGCAAAACTATCCATACTCATTTTTAAAAGGAATATTTTCAATGAGTATGTTGAGTTATATCTGAGGTATGGGCAGATGACTTGTAAGCAGGAAGAACAAGAGAAGTAGATTTGAAGCCATCCATTATCACTGTGTTCTGAATTATCAAGGGTTTTATATCAATAGTATTTCATTTATGAAATTGAGTGTCCTGTTTTTTGGGGGTGCATATATGAATAGGATTGTAATATCCTTTTGGTAGTTTTGATTTTTCCTTTAATGACTATACATTTTCTTCCTTATCTTTTATGGTTAGCTGTAAATTGAAGCCAGTTTGGTCAGATATTACAATATCTGCATCTGGTTAATGATTCATTTCATTTGCTATTCATAGTTCTTTTCATTCTTTTCCCTTTAGGTGGTGACTATGGTTGATAGTGAGATGTGTTTTTGGTAGACAACAAAGTAGTTAATCCTCTTTCCTAATCCAATCATTTTTGTTTTGTGTCTATTGATAATTGAAATAATCAATAGTAAGAGTTATTATTTGTTGTAAGGAGGGGCTGCTTATACCAATTACTAAGTCTTTAGGTTGCAGTTAGATATTATACCTATTTAGTAAACTTCTAGTAGTAATTTCTCCTCTCAGGTCTATGACCTTATTGACCATGGATATTCAGCTAGGTTTAATAGGGCAGAAATGAAGTTTCTCCTATTGACCAAACCTTAAATACAAATAGATGGGTACTGATTAAATGCAGGATATAAGTGCCACTATTGCCCCTTTTAAAATCTTGCTAATTTGATCACTGTTGTGGTCCATAGGCATAATAGCTGGATTGGACTGTTGATTACCTTTCTCCTTCGGCAGCTTGCATAGCTTATTGCAGTACTATAAACAATTGTATTAGAAAGAAGGCTGTCAGGTCGGATTCTATTGATTTCTCCAAGTTCTGTGTCTGAAGTGTGTGGTGCTTATAGCATTAAGTCACTAATGCCTCCTGGGAAAAGGAGAATTAAAGTTCTCTAAAGAAGACCTTTGATAGGTTATCCAATCCTTAGTCATCAGTGTTGGAAACACACACATGAGAGCAGCACTAAAGGGATCAGACAATCTGTTGGTTATAGATAGATGTGCAATAATATATAATAATTATTATAATAACCACAATCAAAAAATAAGAAGCCATGAATTTGGAGGGAGTGATGGGTATACAGAAAGAGTTAGAGAGAGGAGAGGGCGAGTGGAAAATAAATGCAGCACTCATACACAAAACTTTTATCAAAAGAAGTAAGAAAATTTAAAGCATTATTATTGAACTATTTGTATTAGTTCTTGCCATATTATAATAAACACTGTAGAAATTCAGATGCTCATAGGACATACTGTAGTGTGAATTCTAATTGGTCTTAATAATAAAAACCCAGCATCAGTTAGTAGGGGTTAAAAGCTGAAAGATCAGAGAAGCAGAGCAGCCAGCCACTAGTTCTTACCTCTATGGAATCCAATCCTCAGACCAAATGGGGGTATCCTGCCTCTATAAATCCTCAGACTTACTGCTCAGACTGACTGCCCTGAGCTCCTGTCTCCTCAAGCTTTATGTTCTCTTGCCTTGCCATGTCCCTTCTTGTCTCGGCCTCTCTAATGTTGGATTTAAAGTCATGTGACTCTGAAGTACTGGGATTAAAGGGGTGAACCACCACCACCCTCCTCTCTTTCTCTCTTTTATTTTTTGTTTTTGTTTACTTTTGTTTTCTGAGACAGGGTTTCTCTGTAGCTTTGGTGGCTGTCCTGGAAACTAATTCTTGTAGACCAGGCTGTCCTCATACTCGCAAGATCCTCCTGCCTCTGCCTCCCGAGTGCTGGGATTAAAGGCTTGCATCACCACCACCACCCAGCTGGCAGTTTCTCTTTTAGACTGGATCAATCTTGCACAGTCAAGGGTGTCCTTGAACTCACAAAAATCTCTTTGCCTCTGCCTTCGAGAGCTAGAATTAAAGGTATATGTCACCACTATCTGGACTCTCTGCTTAATAGTGGCTAGCTCCTCATTCTGATCTTCAGGCAAAACTTATGTATTAGTTCACAAAATATCACCGCTATTTACTTTCAAAAAATCTATATTCCACAAAACTGGAAAATCTAAAATAAATATTTGAATGCCTAGATATATTCTAGCTACTACATTTAAATAAAGAAGTAAATAATCTAATTAGAGTCATAATATTCAATGAAATAGAAGCTTTACTCAAAAATCTCCCAACTGAAGCAAACTATGTGCCACATGTATTCAGTATAGAATTCTATCAGATCTTCAAAGGAAAACAAACACAAATACTCCTCAAACCATTCAACAAAACAGAAAAGGAATAAACCTCTCCGAATTATTTTCTACAATGAAAATACTATGTTGATACCAAAACCTAGGTAAAGTTTCAACTCAAAAAGAAAAATTCTAAGCTCATATCTCTGATTAACTTGAATTTAAAAATTCTCATTAAAATAACTGCAAACCAAGTTCAGTAACTCATCAAAAAGATTACCCAGCATGATCAAATCAGCTTTATCAATAGAGATATGTCCTGGCACTGTTATTCAGTCCAAGACCATATAGCTGGATGGTACATAGCAGAAAACCTACTGCTGTTATTCTGGTAAAGGGTCTTAGTATTAATGACTTAGACATTAGTACATCTCTCCAAGCTCATAGGAAAAGATTCTTTTCAACATAGGTTGCTATTAATGCAGACCTGCGACTAGTCAAGGCGCAGACAATGTGTGATTGAGAATGTATCAGCCCTAACTGGGACATCTGTGGCACATCTCTACACACAGGGCTGATAGATCATTGTGGAAGAGACGGCAGAGAGATTGTAAGACTGTAAGAGTCAGAGGCGGTGGACGACTCCAAGAAAATAGTGATTTTTGGATAGGGTGGGACAGTGGCACCTATGAATTTGCAGTTGTTGTGACAGCCTGCATAAAACCTGTGTAATCTCAAGCTAGATGAAGTCCTGGCATGGAGGGGGAGGGTGATTACAAACTCCCACCCCTAACTGAAGTACTGTTGGTAATTGATAGAGTCCAGGAATGGGAGAGATAATTTTCTTTAAGTGTGTGTTCCCCGGCCAATGGAACATGCTCCAGTGGTTGGCACACATCCCAGAGTATATAGCCACCATTTATTAGATTGGAAGGGTTTAAAAATCAAGGACACAAAGTGATATGGGTACGGAAAGGGAAGTGGGAGGACTTGGGGATATGAATGAATATGGCCAAAAAGCAACACATAAAACTCTCCAAAAATAAATAAAAACTGTCTTAAAACAAAGAAGTAGTATCTCAACTTTTGGTGTCCAGCTGCCATATCAATATAAGAATAATAAATGATATATAGAAACTTAAAAGTCTTTGCACAGAACTTCCAAAACAAAGATACAATCTGGTGTCAGACTACAGTGATATAGTTACCAAAAGAGCTAAGTTTAAAAGGTGGTAGATAAAATAGCTTCTGGATAGTAATGAGGTTTTACATGTCAGAGGATTGATTTGTGTTAATGAATGCCTTGAATCAACCCCATTAGATCAGGAGAAATAGGAAGAGTCACTGAAGGCAGCATCTTTGAATCTAAAATGGTTTTAACAGAGGCCTTATATACAGCAACCGGAAACCCAGTTCTGGAAGCCAAATTCCTACTTAAGTCTTTCTTCAAGGATGTGTTTATTTTGCAAGATATCATTTTATTAGGGAAAGCCCTTGCTTACCCTCTGGAAATATGTATTTTCCTGGACAACACATCTTAAATCCAGAAACAGGAAGGACAGGAGGGAGAACACAGCTAAGGCAAAACAGTTCATCTTTATGCTAAAATTTGGATCTTCCAGTCAAAGTCAAGGGCATTCTTGCAACTGAGCTGATTAGCCTTGAGTCTCTGAGAATTTAATCAATGCAGTGCTGCCTCTTTATAATACGGGACCTGAAGCCAAACTCCCCTGTCTGAATCCACACCCTCAGGTCATGTGCAACTGTTCAACTCCTACTTAACCTTCTTTCTTCTAACCTGCAGCTGCTGGATCTTTGCTTAGTTTAAATGTTTTCAGATAAGGTGTGTGGGGAAACTTTATAGAAGAAAATTTTCCCAGTTTCAAGAATAGTTTCTTAAGTTTTATGTCAAGACTCCAGGATAAAAGCAGTCAATATTCAGGTTTTCAGTGGGAGTTTTAATCACATATTAAAAGTAACTATTTTTTAAGTGAATTTAAATGCACTTTATTTTTAGACAACCTACATGACATGTTTTTTCTTTAAAGAAAAAAAAAGGAAAAAAGAAAAAACAATGTCTCCACTCCAGATAAATCATGGTCAAAATAAGAGCTCAAGGTGACATTAGTCCCAATTGTTCTAAGTCCTGGTGTTGTATGGATGGGAAGCAGCAGCCGGTTATGGTGACAGGTGATAGATCCAATTTGTTAACATTTCTCCATCTCTAAGCCGTCCTTGAAGAAAATCATGTATGGAGTCAAGCCATCTTCACGGTAGTCCAGGAGAGCAACCATGCCATCTGGATTCATGTTCTCACCAATAAAAAACTGGTAGTTATTGGATGGAGGGGGGAGGACCTTGGACTTCCCACAGGGCAGGGAACCCTGAATACTCTTCTGACTGGAGAGGGAGGGGGAGGAGGAATGGGGGAGGGGAGGAAAATGGGAGGAGGGGAGGAGGTGGAAATTTTTAGTATTTAAATAAAATATAAAAAGTAACTATTTACTACTTCATGTAAATACACGTGTGAAGAATTAAATATAATTGCTAGAGCTCTCATATATAGAGAGACAAGATTGTTTTCTGAAAACTCACCCTGGATTGTTCTGGGTGCTTTGTGTTTCAGTCATGTGAGTCATCTCCTTTTTGTGATAGAGTGATCCAAATATGAATGTTTTCACCACAAAAATGAGAAACCACTCCAACTCTCTTTATGAAGAACTCTATGAGATGATCACATTTCTTGAGGAAATAACAATAAGAAAAAATCAAAACTTGTTCTCAGCACAGAAACTGCAGCTCTAAATTTATTTAAAAGCTTTCATTTTTCTATTTCAATTCTTGTGTCAAATGATAGTAAAGGAAGAATGTGTTGCATTATGGGTAATCTGAGGAAGAATGAGCCTATGACAAAATGAACATGGACTCTACAAGACATGCCACGCCCTCCTCAAGGTACTGTTAATTGGTTGAAATGAAAAGATAGGTACTTGTATAAACAGGTTTATACAGAAAGCTCTGTATTTTGTTCTATACATAGTAATGTATGGTCTAGTTTATCCTAGTATGAAGCATATGAGATATAAACTGGGAATTCAGACAAGAGCTAAAGAGAAACAGAAGGCAGGATTTACCATCTCTTCCTGTGCCAACTAGCATCAGGTTGTCATTGCTTGTTAATTTTCTCTGTTTTTTCCTGGATAGACTATCTTACCTTTTAAAAACTTGCCAAAACAATTTCTTAAATTCTAGGAGTGACAATTACCTTTGGAAAATGAATGGGCAAGAAGCGAAAAAAATTTAAGTGCTAATTTTCACTTTTTGAACAATTATTTAAATATTCTAACAATTTGCATCAGTCATTCTCCCAAACAGTGGTAGGTATTTTCAAGTCAAAGTGATTGTTTTACATATATATGCACATATATATATATATGTGTGTGTGTGTGTGTATTGTTTTGTATCTCTTTCATGACTGCTGTGCTAAGTAAATTTTGAGCAATACTGAGCCAATGCTGAAAATTAGAAATGCCTAATGAAAAATAATAGCAATAACATTTTCCAAACATTATGATCTATCAAAGGCAACACCTGTTAGTATTTTGTGTTTCTCTTCCAAGTTGTTTTCCTAAATAGGTGGTGCTAACTTAACACTTAATTTATAATTTTCTGCATCGGATATTACTGTATCACTATTTTAATGGCTACAAAATAATGTGTCATAATTAATAAATAAATTTTCTAGTGGTCTCATAGGTTACCTTGAGTTCTTTTGTCTTTACCTCTGTGATTCATTATTTCTTAGAATGAAATATAGGAAGAGCATTCCTGACCCAAAGGGAAGACATATATTTAAGGCATTTGATGCAGCTGCCAAATTGCCTTTCAGGAAAGTTGCAGCAATTTAGAGTCCCGTTAGCAGCGCATCAGAATATTTGTTTCCTCCAACTCTTGCTGTCATTCATTTTTGTCAGCCATTTTAATATTTGTCAATGTAATAGGAAAAAAATTATGTCCCATTCTATTTGCAATTTTTTGGAACTAAATATGATTTCTTCTTTTCTGAACTACCTATTGGAGCTCTGACTATTTTTTCCATTAATATGTTTAATAATATCTCCCAATCTGAGACAGCTCTTTCCACAAGAAAATGAATATATATCAGTATGTTCCTCTTTTACATTTACGTTTCTTAGTTTTACTGTTTATCTCAACTATATTATCTGGACTTTTTTTTCTCAATGGGTGTAGAGAAGGTAACTGTTCTCTATAGGAACAACATGAGCAGTTTAACAATAAGATCCCTAACAATTGGCCCCAAGTGACTGGAACTTGAAATAAAACTAGTAGGTTTCCTGACTTTTGCACTTATTTCCAACTTAGAAGCAATCAGACAAAAATAAACAAATACACAGATAAATAAACAAAATCCCTCATTGTATTTCCTGCTTTTTGTGGCAACATCTTCCATTCAGAGTACACGTATCTCCCACTTTTCCCAGTGTAAATCATTTCCGTTCCTTTCTCCCCTGAGTGTGTCACTGAACCCAAGTGATGACAGCTGAAACCCTTTTACCAAAAAATTCAGATTAAGTAAGTTTTGATTTCTGACTTATGTGGTTTTCATCATCTTTACCATCCTCTGTGTCTTGGATGCTGGAGACTTTGCCCAAACCCATTAGATCTGTAATCTTCTGTCTCATTTCATGTAGCACATGTAAAAGGCTCTTTGTAAACAGCGATGGAGGTTTTCTTTTCTTCCAACTGCCTGGTTCCCAAATAACCACACAAAAGCTTATGTTAATTACAGAAGTCTTGGCCTATAGCTCAGGTTTATTATTAACTAGATCTTAAAACTTAAACTAACCCATTTATATTAATATCTGGATTTCCACATGGGTCATGGATTTACTGGTCCTCTGGCATCTTGATTCTTGGGCAGCTTGATTGGCACCTCCCTGTCTCCACACTTCTTTTTCTCTCTATTTTCAATTTGACTTTCCTGCCTATCTTTATTCTGCCTTGCTATAAGCCACATCAGCCTTATTAATAACCAGTGAGAGTAATACATATTCAAAGCATGCATTGTTCCACAGCATTTCCCCCTTTCAGTCTAATCAAAAAGTAAGGTTTCAAGTTTAACATAATAATAACTTTGGCCTACAGACCTAGCATATCTGACAGACTTTCCTGTAAAACAGAGAATTTTGAAGCATTGTCCTATCTTGTCTTGGTAACACTCATTAATTGTCTTTCTTGTGTCCTGCTGGTCCAATTTGGAAAGTATCTGTTAGCATTTGAGGTATATGTATAGCTTTTGCTGTAAAGAAAACAAACACCATATGAAGTTTTTTTTTGATGTCCATCATCTACTCTGGTGTACATTGGTGCTGCTAGGAGCAGACATGTCTCATTGTCATATAAAATCTAATTTATTAAAACATTTTAAATGCCATATCCAGCAGGTCTTTGAAATGTTTGAAGAATGCTTATCTATTTGTAATATATCTTCATATATCTAGAAAACCTAACTAAAATGACTATAAATTGACTATTATAGATGACTACGTGCAGTTTGCAATTCTGTATTTTTAATTATATACTACATTTTAATGAGCTGTATAAACATGATATCTTAAACAAGAGTAGGAATATACATATAGTATAACCTTAAATTCATATCAATAAACTAACATTCATACCATTCTGTGAAGATTAAGAGTCTGTGCTTTACAGGGTATAAGCCACCCTGGCTCTGGGGAAAATTGAGGACTGGATGGACTGCAGGTTTCAGAGGAAGGCAACAGTCTTCTTCCCTGTTCTCTTGACACAAGTTTCGATG
>LOEQ01008794.1:108892-124774 GCA_001685075.1 Bramus lutescens
CTGCTTTGCTCAGATAGTTTGAATAGCTCAGATTAAATCTAGGACATTGAGATAATGTCACTGGAGACTTTTGTATTCACTTTACCCAATGGTATTTCTGCAAACGTTATTAATATTCTTGTGACCACAGCACTAAATAGTTGCTTTGTATTGGCCAAGTTATACTTACTTCATCCAGACAAACTCACTAGTTAACAGATGCCATGGAGCTGAGGAAGTAGCCCCATTGTGTATGATTGCTAAGATCGTTGCTATGTTCCAGAAGGTTTGCACGACGTCCTGAAGGGCTAAGAGTAGATTAATGACTCTTATGTCTCTAGGGACCACGTGTGGCAATCACCCAATGTATTTTTCAGTTTTTAGTTCCTTGTTCTTACTTATGTGGCAGAAACCTATTCTCCTTATACTATGGCAACGTTTATGGTAACTCTTCTCTTACTATGGTAACCTTTATCTTATTATGGTGACCCTTATGGCAACTCTTCTCTTGTTATAGTAACCCTTCTGTTGTGAGTGTATCAAAGTTCACTTTCTTGTTGACCTTATGTAAGCAAAGTGTGTAAAATGCCTATGCTAATAAGGAACAGCATGCAGTTGTCATTGCTGATTTCGCTCTGCATTCCCTGTGTCCTGGTTTATTTGCGACCCCTTCGATGCACTAGATGTTGACACCAATCTAAAATATTTTGAGATTAACAGTTGTTTTTTTTCTTTTTGGATTAAAGTAGATTCAATAATCTTCCCCCTTTCTCCTTCATTTTTACAACACATTTATTTTTCTTCTTTTAGGAAGAGTTGACCATGACAAATAAGAGTTTAGAACCTGCACTCTTAAATAAAAACAAACATTTATACACAATAATTGGTATATTTGAGCATAGTTTTCTTGACTATTTCCCATTAAGTAGTGGACACTGGTGATCTTCAAGGGACCCTGAGAAAATTAAGATTATGGTCAAGTCCTGACTAGAGTATTCTGTGAAGATGGATCATCCCAGCCAGCAGCTTTCCTCAGAGGAAACTGCAACAGAGGTTCTTTGAAACACTAAATTATCTAGGTCATTCATTCCCAAATCATTCAGAGATTTTTCAAGGCATCTTCCCTGATTTTTCTTAAAACAGAATGAATCCAGAATCTTTCATTTCCAGTGGAAATAAAAGCAGAACTTCTTTGCCAAAGTAACACAACTTTTGACTTAAATTTTGAAGTCAAGTAATATATATATATTGGTTTAGTCTAGCAGCATTTATAATTCTCCCAACAGTCATTGCTTGCTTATTAACAGACAAAAAAATAATACAACATAATAATATACATAACCCAGACTTTCTGTGTATTTTCCATCTTTATGTGGTTTATTATATTTTTATTACTTTATTTCCTTTGAAAGGTCTTCACTATTTTTAAATCATTTTTATTCTATGATTATTTTTACCCTTTATTTCATCTCCCCCAATCTTGTGCATATTTTTCAAATATGCTATGTTTAGAGGGCTTTATAACTGAATCTGTTTTTATTGTGTATTTGTAACCCCATTTGTCTATATGAGCAAAACTCCTAAATCTTCCACTCAGCAAGCACATGGCTAGAATACCCCTCTCTGTATCATGAACTGTGTAAGACTGCAGGTATCCTCAATATTTCAGCTCAAACCTGTACTCTGTGGCCCATATGAGAAACATGAACTATGAAGCTGTTCTTGACTCCATTTTTGTGTGTTTAGAATAGTTTTTTTTTCCTTTCTTAGGATTTATGTGGATATATGTATACCATGTTGGAACACCATATGTAAAAGGAGACAAAGTTTTTCTGTTGGCCCAACTTCCGGGTCCCAAATAAACACACAAAAGCTTCTTTTAATTACAAAATGCTTAGCCTATGGCTTAAGATTATTATCAGCTAGCTCTTACAACTTAAAATAAGCCATTTCTATTCATCTGTGTATTGCCACGTGGTTTGTGACTTTACAGGTCTTCTAGCATCTTGCTTTCTGGGTGGCTCACTGGCATCTCCCTGACTCTGCTCTTCTCTCTATTTTCAGTTTGGCTGTCCCACTAGCCTTATTCTGCCTTGCTAAAGGCCAAATAAGTTTGTCAACCAGTGAGAGTAATACATATTCACACAGTACAGAAGGATTATTCTACAGCATGTCTTAGTATCCCCTTTGCATTCTTCCATCAGGCAGTTGGTTTTCTGAATGAATTTGAGTGATTTAAATATAATATTTTGGACATTGGCTATAAGGTTTAGTAGGTGTAAAGTGCTTGCCTTTGTGTAAAGATTCAAGTTCAGATGCCAAAGACCATGTAAAAGACAGGTAGACCTGATAACCACTTGTAATTATATCATTTGGGAGGCAAAGACCGTGGTCATGTGAATAGTTAGATTTCCCAGAATTATTGAGGGACTCTGCTTCTATAATTAGGTATAGAGCAACTTAGAAAAGATACTTGATATCAGCTTTGTGGTTTCAAACATACACTAAAACCCCTGTACACTCACTCAAGTATATATAGTACATATATATGTGTGTGTGTGTGTGTGTGTGTGTGTGCGTGTGTGTGTATTTGTGTGTGTGTGTAAATATGCATACCTCCACACACATATACACATGGAAATAAACATCCTTTTTATTCTATTAACTTCTATGGAAATAGCAATTGTTAATATAATAATAATGAAATCAGTTCCCACAGGCTTAGATTGATTCTCAAATTCGTTGTTGATAATTATTTCAAAGAACTAAGATACTGACTTCAAGCTGCTGCAAACAGAAAGTGATACAATAAGACTGGAAATGTGAAGACGAATTACCATTTGTGGGGGGAGCTGGATAGATGGTTCAGTGGCTAAGGGCATTTGCTGCTCTTGCAGAAAACCTGAGTGTAGTTCCCAGCACCCATAATGGTTGACATTAGCACCAGGATCTTCAGAACTATAGTATCCAATGCCCTCTTCTGTCGTCCAAAGGTACTCACACACACACACAACACACAAAAATGTGTATGTGCATATATACGAATATATAAAAATAAATGAAATATCTCTGTGTGTGTCTATGTGAGTATGTTTTCTCATGGATATGTATGCATGCAACTGTGTAAGTGTGTAGGCACAAAGATGACCTCTCTGTCCATCCTCAGCCACCACCCTACTTGGTGTATTGAGAGATGGCTTTTTGCCAGCACCAGACGCTCAAAAGTCAGAAATCAGCCTGGCACTCAAGACATAAATACACACCACCACACACGGCTTTAGATATGGGTTTGAGGAACTCAAGTGTTAATCTTGTAAGGAGAATACTTTCTCAGTCTCCCCCCAGTCTCAAATATCAGTATTTTAAGCAAATGCTTCTAATAACTTTGCTAATATTGACCATATTCTGAAAACCACAGCTCTTGATGTGCTAAGTACTGGAATTTCACTGGGAACCTAAAGTAAAATTACAAAGAAGGCAAGAAAGAAGGGAGAAAAAAGGAGAAAATTCCATTGCATTGCATAGAAAGAGGAGATAAAGAACAAGCAGTATCAGCTGCTTGCTTCATCTTTTCAACAAGCTTTAAACAGAGACCAATCTTTTCTTTGAGCCATATGAGGCACCCACTTGGCATGGTAGCTCTTGTTAAGCAGAGCATTCCATTACTGGGACAAACTTAGAATGTATGTGCAAACACCAGTCACCTTGATCACTCTTCACCAATGACCAGGTCCTGGACTGTCAGTTAGAACAGTGCTTTCAGTCTCTCAGTGAGGGATTCAGCACATCAGCTTTCCTACAAGCTGTTTATGAAAGGAATCTTAAAGAGGAAAAGAAAGGAAATATTTAATTTCCTGTTAGACACTTGAGAATTCTATTGTACTTACATGTATTTATTTTATACTTTTAATTGATTTATAAGCATCTGTATATTTTTAAGTTAAATGGAAGAAATAGTGACATTTAATTTCTTCTAGTTATGATATAAATGTTTTAGAAAAATGGACATAAAACATAAATTCCAATTTATCTTCTCTACCACAGTCATTATGTTTTCTCCACTGTTTTCTTTTCATTGCTTACATTCCATATTAAAGGTTTTTGTTTTTACTGTTTCTTCTGAAAACTGAAATGCAGGACAATTGTCTATATTCTGTCAATTATGTTTTAAATAAATGCTGATTGGCCGGTAGCCAGGCAGGAAGTATAGGCAGGACAACCAGACANACAACCAGACAGGAAGTAGAGGCGGGTCAATGAGAACAGAAGAATTCTGGGAAGAAGGAAGTTCCCTCTGCAGTCCTGTCCAGACACAGAAGAAGCAAGATGTGACTCCGCCACTGAAAAAGCTACTGAGCTATGTAGCTAACACAGGTAAGAATAATGGACTAATATAAGTTATAAGAGTTAATAAGAAGCCTGAGCTAATGGGCCAATCAGTTTATGACTAATGTAGACCTCTGTGTGATTTCTTTGGGACTTAAGAACTGTGGGAACTGGGCAGGACAAAAGCCTCAGACAACAGAACTCAACCTTTTTTATTTCCTTATTACATTCTCAGAGGGATCTCTGTGTCATTTCAGCTTAAAGGCTTCTCTTTCTATAGACCTCTTAGTTTTCCAAGACTCATTTTCCTAATATGTAAACTCAGGTTAAAATTAATCTTCAGCTTATAGGTAAACAGATGTAATGGTAAGCATATTTATATGTTTAATACAATGACTGAGTGAATTAAAGTATATAAAGCATTAATAATTATGCTTAGAATTTAAATAAGCAGATCCCAAATGTTAATTCTTACCATTGTCATGTTAAAATGCCATAGTGAGACCTCTCTGGAATTAAGGGAACTATTCTGTTCATTTAAAAGTTATATCAGTTATCATTTAATATTCTCAGATTTTTATAATTAATACAACAATTCTGTGGTGAATGTCTGAAATTTTATTTAATGTTTCCAACTAATAATATTAAAAAAAAACTATGTACAAGTTTTGGATGGAAAAACTGTCTTCCTCTTTGGGAATGACTTTGACTCTTTACAGTTTTTTTTCCAATTTGCTTAATAAATCTACATTCTCTCTGCTTAACAAAAAACTCATCTTTTGTTCAAAGAAAATAATAACAGCAAACATCTAATGTAAACCTACATATATGAACTGGTGCATATATATAATTTATATATATATATATATTTATATANTTTATTCGTCAAAATAATTACCTAGGGTGTGTATTATCTCTATTAAATAGATAAGTAAAGCTACTTGCTGTGCTAAATGACTTTCTCACTTTGACAGCTCTGAAAGAATAGAGCTAAGAGTCAGTTGTACATATTTTTGGATTGGCAATCATCTTCTTCTTTGAGGAGGGTCATCTAACCCCAAATGCAAAACTCTTTGTACATTACTAAATGATAGCCACAGTTCCACCTACAATCTATGGACATGAGGAAAATGCTTGTCATTGGAAGTCACTCTTTGGTCTGCCAAAAATGACAAATGAACTGCTCCAATACCAATGACAGTAGAAAGGAAAGTCAGTAGACTTTAAAAATCATGTTTTCTGTTATCTACCTCATTTTTACAAATAATGCTTTTCATAATAGACTTGATCAATTAACAATATCCAAAAGACTTCTCACCCTCTATTATTTACAAAACATAAAGAAAAGCCAGGCTGTTTGTAAAAACAAATTAACTTCAAAATCATTTAGTCTCATTGTCTTTTTGTTTGTTTGCTTGCTTGCTTTCTTTGTTTTGTTTTATTTTTCAAGATATGATTTCTCACTGTACTTTTGGAGCCTGTCCTGGAACTTACTTTGTAGACCAGGCTGGAGTCGAACTCAGAGAGATCTCCCTGCCTCTGCCTCTCGTTTGTTGGGATTAAAGGTATGCTCTACCACCATCCAGCTCTAGTCTAAAACTCTTAATGAATAGCAACAAGAATATGCTTTCCCACAGTGGAAATTCTAATAAAAGTGATATTTTTGTGTGTTTTTATGTGAAAGCAAAGGCTAGCTCTCCCCTAGGTTTTTTTGTTCACTTCTTTCCTTCTGCTAAAACTGTTCTGAACCGTTTGGCTTCCTCACTTAGACCAGATGGTATTTCATGCAAAGAACTCTAAATATTAACAGCATTTAAATAAAATTGGGCAATGTAGATGTAGAGCATATCAAAAATTTTTAAAAAAGTTGCTACATTGGTAGCAACTTTCAGGTAGAAATACAAATGACATTTTGAAGTCCATGGACGAGAGAGACCATAGTGGTACCTCTGGTTTCAATGTTAAGGAACATAAGATGATGAGCTGAGTCTACTATATATATAGCCTGTAGTTTTTACACTTAGAAGAGAGTAGCATGGTAAATACAGCATGATATTTTCTGAAGAACAAGCCCTCTCTCCAGACACTGCTTCAAATTTAGTATATATGGTCATATTTTGCCAATCACTTCAAAATTCAAATATAACTTCTTCTGTAAATATATTTGAATTGAGAGATTAATAAACCCAACTATTCCCCACCAATTAGACCTCTACTTCCTCTTTAAATAAATCATTCATTCACATTTTAACTAAATTCATGAATCTTTTTACTTCCTCGCTTGGTTTTTGACTCCAACACAACATTAGGCATTGTTGCAACTTAGCAATCAACATTAAGACATTCTGCTTTTGTTTATAGTGAAACTACTAGCTTTGTCATGGCACAAAAAATAATTTTTAGCTTCATTCTCCTACAATCAGTTGGAAGAATAAATAAATAACCAGGGCAAAAATAAGAAAGTATAAGGAAAAATGTTCTACCCCTCCACAGATTGTGAAATCACTCAAGGGAAAAGTGTAAAATCTTCTACTTTAGGGAAAGAGAAGAAGTGTGATAAGGAACTCTCGAATCTAAGAGTAGATGGGAAGGCAGTTCTGTTTTCATATTAATACCTTAGTAACAGCTAAGGGCATAATTTATTTATCCAGATTAAAATATCTATAACACTTCAAATTAATAAGATTCAACTATAAATCAAATTAGTATCTTAAAATCTTTAAAAACCTGCAATCTACTAGAGTGAGAGGATGTTGCTTGTCTACATTTCCTTTCCCTCCTTGTGCTTTGATTGCCCCATTTTGAGCATATGTTACTAACACAACTGTTCCAGGTTATAATTATCACTGTGCACTTTTATGTATTTCAAGAATGAGACAAGCAAGCAACCATATACATATGTTTATTATGTTAAGCTGATCATTGCTGGTTGTCTTCATTTGTTTCTATGGATTCCAGTGCCCATCTGCTATCCCAGATTCATTCCAATACAGTTTTGTTCACACCCACATCCTTTGTTCTATTATTACCAAATATAAATCCTTCTGTATGTTATAGGTCCAAAATTCATGTGTGGTCTTCCCTCAGTATCATCTTGGAATTGTGTTCTGAAACCCTCAGAAAAGGCCAATCCTAAAGAGTCCAAATGGCTCTATAGAAAATGATTCAGTTTTTACATATAATCTATGCACATCCTTCTATGTATTTTTTTCAGTTCTTTAAGGGACTAACAATGTATACATTATGTAAATGGTTGTTACATGAAGCTTTCTGGAGAATAATTAAAGAACACTATTTATATATTCAGCACATATGTTATGAGAAAATGTTTTTTTTTCCAGTACTGTAAATAAGATTTAGCCATTAAAACCTTGCACCACTCTTGCAGGGTACCCTAGTTTGTTTCCCATCACCCTCACCAGGCTTTCACAGTTGACTGTACCTCCAATCCCCAGGGATCAGATGTGTCCTCTGACCTCCATGGGCACCTGCATTCACACACACACACACACACACACACAAACATACACACACTCAACATATACACATAATTAAAAATTGAAAAATGTCTTAAAAACATTTTCAACCTGCTATTGATTGGATCCACAGGTGTGCAATGCAGTTACAAAGAACACAACCGTGTATTTGCATTTATAGTCATCAAATTGTTTTTAATGATTCAAGAAAAGGATAAAATATGCAATTATGCATTTATAATTAGATAATTGCTATTATTGATAGACATGACATTCTTGCATAGATTCAAATACCATCTGGTGTCACTAACTGTCTTTGGGTAGAACTTTCTACAGTATTCTTTATCACTTGGGTATGCTGCAAAAATATTCTTTTTAGTTTTTCCTCACCTGGGGTAATTTGAAAGTGAGATTGTTATATGCAAGATTGCTGGACAAGAAATGTTCCAAAGGATATTTCATTGTGGCCAATTTTTTGTTTTGCTTTTCAACTCTCAGTATGTTGAGTATGCTATCCATTTATTTCCCTTAGCTTTAGAAAGATAAGGTATCTGTTAACTTTGTCATTGTTTCTTTGGACGTGACAAATTTTATCATACTGCCTTCAATTGTTTTCTCTTTGTCATTCAATACATTCACTAAGCTGTCTGCATGTGAATCTTTTATTTGATTTTGATTATTCCCATCTATTTGATTAACTTTTGGGATGGTAAAATAATGTTGTCAAACTTGGGGAGTCTGTAGACATTCATTCTAATTTTTTATTCTTTGGCTCATGGTTTCAATTCATGTCAGTTAAGGTCTTTGTGTTTGACCTCTGGTGAGGCAAAGATCAGAGTGAAGAAGTACATTAACGTTGCTACACAGTGGTCACTGGCAGACAAAAGAATGCGATTCAGTTTCTGTATTCTCTTCAAGAGCATAAGCTCAATGACCAGGTCTCTATCTTTGAATGGTTCTAACACCTCCAAAATGTGCCCTACTATGGAGTAAGCCTTCAGCATATCACCACAGAGAGATTAAGACACAACCTTTGCACGTGTGTGCTTTAGTTATGACTTTACTTTGTATAGTGGCTATTTAAATTTTTGTTTAACAGTTTCTTTTCTGCAAATGTATTGTCTGACTTACTTTTAGTATTCCTTACCTTGTTCTTTTGCATGCCTTCTTGTTTCTTTCTGAAATTTTCCCACTGTAGATAATACATTGCAGCAACTCTGGCTTTGGGGAGGGGGGTTCAGGTAAGATTTTTATTAATTCTTTGAGAATTTCATACAATGTATTTTGATGACAGTCTTCCAAATTATTCTCTAACTCCTCCCAGATCATGCTACTACCCTTTATGCCACCCTAAAATTATTTTCTATCTTTTAATAACCAAATAAGTCCAATTTGTGTTGGCTCCATGATCCTGAATATGGGACCATCTACTGGAACATAGTGAAGTATCGAGAGTCCATGCCTAATAAAAACTGTTTGCCTCTTTCCCAAGAACCATCCTATCAATAGGTCTTATGTTAAGACTGGAAGCTAGTGTGCCCCTCCCCCATTCACATTGGAATATTAAGTCCCCGTGATCTTTCACAGGTGTCTGATAGGCAGCCCCTGCAGTCATGAGTTCATGAATGTAGCCATCATACCATGTTAATAAAACACCGTTTGATTCCAGTCATCCCTGATTCCTGTCTCTTACCATCTTCATATCCTTTTCCTGCCACAGTCCCTGTGTGTTGAAAAGGTGACAATATAGATGTCCCAATTGTGATTTCTACTTATTTTCTACATTTTGACCATTTGCAAGCTTCTGCATGAGCCATGGTCCAAATGCACAGAAAGGCTTCCTCTGATGAGATCTGAGAACTCCACTGATGTACAGGGTAGAAAAATACAACTTTACATGATAATATGTCAACTTAGCAAAATAATGGCAGTAGTTTGATTTCTGGGGCCTGTGAGCTCCCCAATTAAGAGTTCTTGGAAAGGTTTATAGTACTAAGCATGTATTTCCTCCTGCTGGAGTGGCCCTTAAATTCAATAAGGAAGCCATGAGTTGCCCCATAACAATTAGGTCACTATTACGTCATTGAGGATATCTCACAATACCAGTCATTATTTTGGTTCATAAGGTTCAGAGTTGAGTAAGACCTTTGACAAGGTTTTGTTTATTTTTTAACCTTGTATGGGCCATTTGTTGGTTACCAGATGCTCAGCAGCTCAGACCCGAAATAATCAAACAGAAACCATATTATTTAAATCACTGCTTGGCCCATTATCTCTATCTTCTTATTGGCTAACTCTTACATCTGAATTTAACCCATCTCCATAAATCTTGTGTAGCGACATATGGCAGTGGCTTACTGGCAAAGTTCTATCTGACTCCGGCATGGCTACATGACTTCTCTTTGACTCTGCCTCTTTTCTCCAAGCATTCCATTTAGCTTTTCCTGCCTATCTAAGTTCTGCCCTATCAATAGGCCAAGGCAGTTTCTTCATTCACCAATGGTATTAACAGCATACAGAGGGAAATCCACATCACCTAGCAGCCTCTATAGCACCTTCTAGCTCTATGAAAACTGGCCAGAAATGAGGAATCTCAGGGTCAACACCAACTTTACTTCTCCATTCCCTTTGATCAGTCAGTGTGTGTGGTGTCTTCAACAAGGCCTTAACATTAGATGTTATTGGGAGACAAAGAACAGTGGCAAAAGCCTGCACTGTTTTTGAAAGTCTCTGGGAGACCCCTGATCAAAAACTGAAGGATATCACACACCTGGCACTGGGTTTCTATTTGGCAACCTATGTAAAAGGAACTTAATACCCTGTGAAGAGTAACTTCAATTGAACGTGCACACACATATAATCACACAGAGGTTTAGAAATCTTATGAAATAGTAGTTTTCCATATGACATTTTCTCAATGAGTTACTAGCCAGGCTGGATCCTGATCAATGTCTGAGATAAGATGAGATCAGGTACATTCAGGGTGGTATGACCACAGATCATACAGTTTCTTTAAACAGTCTTAATGGCAGTTATGCCTCACCTTACCTGCCATCAATCCTGCCTTCCTGTTCCTCTCCCAACTTAAGTGTAATGACATCAGTACATCAATACAGTCGGCTGCTGCACTGGAAAGAGGCCAGTATCACTTTTCAAAGGGGAAATCCTCAGACATATCTGCAGTCAACCTGGGGTGACAGTGGCTTGGCCAGTACTATCTTTGTCTCTTTCATTGATGTCTTCATTAAGCTGTCTGTCTCTGCTGTCTATACCCAGCTGTTAATCTCTGCTACTCTCTAGCTGATTGCTCTATTGTTTTTAACACTGTCCTGGAGCACACAATGTTCCACTGTCTGATTCTCTTAAATCTAGGCCTGTTCAAAGGAACACTTTGATGCAGTCAGTGTTTGGGCTTTGTTCTGACCCTGGCAGGTATATTCTTCACCATGTCTCTCTTTAATTCTCTATGATAAACTGATGGCTGTACAGTTCAGTCATGACGCTCTTGGAGTGACCAGTCTCCTATAAAATGATTACTATAAAAAATCATGGTTATGAAGACTTTGAAATGGTTGCAACAGGACCTGAGAAAATTATGTATTATAAAACACCACCTCTTTTAATTATTTTTCTTACTCTCCCATGATGAAAATAGCTCCATTGGATTTTATCCTGGTTTTGTAAATAATATCTGCTTATCATTTAAAAAGGAATTTAAGTAAAAAAAAAAACATAGTCTTTAAAGTCATCTTAAGCATCACTGAAGTTTGCTCCACATGAAAATATTTCTCCTGAAGGGAAACTTCGGGGTTGTGTATTATAGGTCAGATCTCTCTTCTTGGACCAAATTCTGAGATACTTTCCAGGGTTGGAGTGATCTGTTGTTCTACTTCTTCCAGAGTGGCATTTCTGTTTAACAGAATACTACAACAGAGTGATGCCCTCTGGTCTTTTTGGCTTATATGTGCTTTGTGAAACGTCAACCTTAGATACCTTGGAAAAGTGCTTTGGGGATTCTGGGCTCATTTTGCTCCCATGACTAGAATAAAATGTGTGCCTGGTAATGAGGGACTATGTGAAAGGAACCTGGGGCAGGCCTTCTCAGCTGTTTTCATCTATAATTTATTCTCTGCAGCCTATATGAGAAATTCTTGTGACCTGCTCCTTTTAGGAAAGCATGTGGCCCTTGATGGAGAGCTGGGAGCAGAGGAAACTCAGACTTCATTTCCAAACCTGTCAAGAGTGAACCTTACTTTTCAGCTAGAAGGTGGATGGAAGCATTTTGTAGCTTAAATGCCACAATACCTCCATGAGCTTATTGGAATTTGGTACGGTTCCTAGAACAGGTGTCAATTCTGTACCTGACTTCCTACTCTGATGATAATTCACAGACTCGCATTCAAAAAGAAACAATTATTTTTCTACTTACAGCTCTAAATTTTCTGGAGAGGCTGGACCTCTTTCTATTGCATTTCTAAGACTTATTGTATTGATCTCTCTAGTCATCATTTCTATGACGAGTAGTAATTCTGCTCACTATTTAAAATGCAGGCATGGTGGCTTATTGAATGTCCCAAATATGAAATTTTCAAATGACCACAATTATTTCAGCAAATTTGTTAAAAGTAAGATTGACACATTAAACAATGTACATATATAAAGTGTACAAATATGTGACTATATCACTATCCAAAATATTCTCCTATTTTTTAACATCAATTCTCTTACCTTCTTTCATCTACTTTCTGTCTTATCTTGTATTACTTTACTATCAATATAGATTTATTTGCATTTTCTATAATTTTATATTAACAGTACTGAGCAATATATACTGTTTGGACTACTCTTTTCATTTAAGGGATTCATATTGAATTCATCCATTCCATTCTGCAATGTATATCAATAATTATTTTTTAACCTGAGTACTATCATATATATATATATATATATATTCATCTGCTGATAGCTACCTTTTCTTCTCCTGTTTCAGCTTATTAAAAATAAAGTCATTATGAATATACATGTGCTAGACTATGCATGGACATATGGTTTGATTTCCATTGAATAAATACCATCGAGTGAAATAGCTAGATCATACAATAGGTACGCATTTAACTTTTCAAAAATACCCTTACAATCTGTTCTCCAAAGTGGTTGTATTCTTTTACATTTTGAAATGCAATGAATGAGAATTCCCTTTTCTCGAGTCATTGGCCAATGTCTGGGATGGCTAACTTTCATGGCTAACAATTCTAATGAATGTATAGTGGTGAGACATTGTTCCTTTCTTTTATCCAATTGTGAAATATCTCTTCAGATCCCCCTTTTTTTTTACTTTCTAGTTTCAGTCACATTACAGAGTTCATTAAACATTCCATGCATAAATGTTTTGATATGCAGAGAGATGCAAACATTTCCCCCTTGTCTTTGAGTTGAATCTTTATTATTTGAATGCTACTATAAGAATATATGGATTTCTACTTTTTGTATGAATCTTCATTGATCATTTGGTGTTGTTGATTTTGATTTTAATGTCATATGGAAAAGGAATGTATCCATAAAATATATTGTAAATCTTTCTTTTTATGCTTTTTTCAAAATTGCAAATATACATATATACATATAGGTGTAGGTTTATTTTAATAAAATTGTGCATCTTGGGGTGAAGACATTTTCCTCAAGATTTATGGACTGTCTTACAAAAGACTACCTTCCTGTCATGGGAAATCTCCTTCTGAGTTATTGTTCAGAGGAGTTTTAGAGACTCCCAAAACAGTGTATGCTCTTTCTACTGTTCTTGGTTGTTTCCCTGGGACTGAAAGGAAGATTTTAGTGCTGGAGATAACACACACTTTGAACGTAGGATATGGAGAAACTGAGCTGAAAGTGACCTGGAAGCCTTCTCCCCAAGGACCAGCTCTCATAATATCAAACGGTGCTATTCTACCTGCCAGGGGAGAAAAACAATCGATAGTCCAGTCCAGCTTGAAAGCCTATGAATCATAACAATGACCAGCATGGCCAAGTATTCCCAAGGGTGCAATAGTGTCACTTAAATCCAGGGATTAACCAACAGCCATTTAACTGAACATCAGGTCAGCTCACTAGAAATTCATACCTGGTACTATGAGCCTAGCCAATTACCCATGGCTGGTGATACTATGGTTCATTGAATTAAACCTAAAGCTGACACTTCCCTAAAAGAGTATATTTTTAATGCATTCTAAATAATTAACCTTATACCCACAGGTAAGTGCAGCCCTCATTCCTCATTGAATAAGTTTGATTTTTAGCAGCAGATGAAGACCATTAGGAGAAATCATGATTGGTCAAAATGCAGAGAACAATTGAGGTGAGGTGCCCAACTTCTACTGCTACATCTATAACACAACACCCACCTCTAAGGGACAGAAAACCTCATGGAAGTAAGAGCAGAAATATTGTAAGAGCCAGAGGACCAGGACATCTGAGACAAGATGGAGCTTTCTATATATGACAGGAAAACTGAACCCATGAGATCTCAACAAGATGGCTGCCTAAACAAAATCTGAAAAATGACAGTACCATTATATGTCATCATGGTTGGGAGAACTCATGCAATGCTTCTTCCACAGGTGAAGAGCTATAAGCAATTAATGGCTGCTGAGAGATTGAAAAGCTTCCTGATATATTGTTCAGTCCTAAGAGGTTGGCCCTAAACATATATGAGCTGAATGAACTCATCAGGTTAAAGTCATAAAGTTATACATATTTATATAATAATAATAAAAAGAGCTCATGAATTTGAGGAGGAGTCAGGGGTGAAGAAAGCAGGAGAACTTAGGAAAGGAGAATAATTTAAATGTGTCATACATGAATTTTTCAAAAAGTAAATAAATAATTAAAGAAAGAGCAATAACCAAAAGAAACTACATAACAACTAGAAAAGATTACCCTGAGTGAGGTAACCTAAATGCAGAAAGCAAAACATGGTATGAGTTTATAAGTGGATATTAGCTGTTGAGTAAGTAAAGGTTAATCATGCTACAATCCACAAACTCATACAGGAATTCATCGATTTCCCCAGGAAGGGGAAATAGAATAGATTTTGCAGGTGGATAGGTGCAGGTGAGATTGGAATGGGAGGGATTGGGTGGGGTTGAGAGGTATGGAGGGAGAGAGCACTAGGAGAAATAAAAATAAAAAGGGAGAAATAAAACTTGCTCTGTTTTCAATGAGAAACTTTTATATAGTGAAGACTCTATATAATTTACCAGAAAATGCTTAAATATAAAAACTGTTTCTGGAGATAAAAAAATCAGAATCTTTATTTATACCAACAATGAAATTACAGACTAAGAAATAAGAAAAATATCTCATTCCTATTATCTCCAAAACCATTACTAGGAGAAAAAAATAAGTAAAAAGTGAGAAGAGTATACATTGAAAAATTAATAACACTGAAAAAAAACAGTGAAGATTGCAGATGATGGAAAGATTTTTTTCATGATTCTGATTAATATAATGAAAACAGCATGTTAGTAAAAGTAATATGCAGATTTAATTCATTTCTTCAAAAACTTTGTTGTCATTCTTTAGAACTGTAGAAAAAACCCAAAAATGAATATGGAACCAATAAAGACTATTCATGTAACATTATCAATGAATAAGTAAATACTATCTTCAAGGATATTCTTGTACATATCATTGCTGTGGGATAATCCTCTTGTACACTACAAAGATTTGTTACTTGTGTTAGTTTAATGAAACACTGATTGGCCAGTAGCCAGGCAGAAAATATAGGTAGAGTGACCAGACGAAGAGAATTCTGGGATGAGGAAATGCAGAGATGCAGTTGCAAGACAGATGCAGAGAAGATGAGAATGCCTTACTGAGGAAAGGTACCAAGCCACGTGGCTAAACATAGACAAGTGGATGAATAATAAGCCTGAAGATAATAGGCCAAGCCTTTATAATTAATAAAAGCCTCTTTTTGTTTCTTTGTGACTGAACGACTGCAGGATAAAGCAGGAGCGAAACTTCCATCAACATATCATTCCTGTGAATTTTCTTGAAGGCATAAGTCATAAACAATCCCACACCAGTTGGGATTTAAAGGGGT
>LOEQ01008795.1:21789-35656 GCA_001685075.1 Bramus lutescens
ATGGATGGAAATAGAAAACACTTTACTGAGTGAGATAACCCAGACCCTAAAAGATGGATATGGTATGTACTCACTCATAAGTGTATTCTAGCCATAAACAAAGGACACTGAGCCTATAGTTCGTGATCCTAGAGAAGCTAAATAATAAGGTGAATCCAAAGAAATACATATAGTCATCCTGGATATTAGGTATTAGAGATCAGTCCTCTTTCTGATGTGGGGTTGTTGAAGATCTTTTCCCATTCGCTAAGCTGCTTTTTTGTCTTATTAACTGTGTCCTTTGCTTTACCTAAGCTTCTCAGATTCAGGAGTCCCCATTTACTAATTGTTTTTCTCAGTGTCTGTGATACTTGGATTATATTTAGGAAGTGGTCTCCTGTGCCCTAGGTGAACCCTAAGAAAAACATGCATATCCACCTGGAAAGGGGAAATAGTCAAGATTACCTGACAAAATTGGGAGCATGTCAGTGGGGGAAGAAGGGAGGGGTGAAAGGGGAAGACGAAAGGAGAAGGGGAGGGGGAAGGATAACTTGAGGGAACAGAATGGTCGAGATGGGGGAAAGATATTGATGAGAGCAAGGAAGGAGATATTTTGAGTGAGTCAATATGGGACTGGCAAGAAACAGCACTGGAGAAATTCCCAGGAATCCACACGGATGACCCCAGCTAAGACCCTAAGCTATAGTGGAAAGGGTGCCAGAACCTGCCTTTCCCTGTAGTAAGATAGATGAATATCTAAAATGTTACCATAGAACCTATGAGCAAAGAGGTCAAGACCATGATGGAGACACCCACTGAAACCATTTTACCTTAGCTAATGGGAGCTCACCAACAGCAGCCAGTCAGCAAAAGAACCAGCGTAAGTCCTTAGTAACCAGCATTTGATGAGTACCTCCTATTTATCTATATAAACCTGAATGAACACATGTTCAAGAACATCATATTCTGCTAATAGTGCATTTAAATTATCAAAGGTAATGGCATAGACACTACTTATTAAGGCATACTCTAAACTTTCTTTCTTCATACTTATTAATTACATCTTTCTCAGAAAGAGATATTAATGCTTATTTTAAAACCAAAATACAATCATTTTTAATCTCCTTTCTTCAGATGCTGACATGGCTTCATGGCCTTTTTGCTTATTTTTCTCTGTATTATGAATATTCATTGGTACTCAACAGAGATAAAACGCTCTCTGGGAGAAAAGACTCTGTTCACTGATGCTCTTGTTCTGTCGCTATAGTGTGTAGATGCAGTAGTCTTACTAGACATTTAATGAATGTCAGGTAGATGACTTTTAAAATGTACCCTTTACCTTTAAAATAGCACTGAATATATTTTGTCAAATCTATTTTTCATGATCCTATAAAAACATGTCAGAACTCTCCTTTCTTTGGAAGCATTCTTTGCTGATGTATGATATTGATTAGTTAAGTTGAAACCTCATCAGTTTTCTAAATGTGATAAAGCCACTGTGACTTTCCATGCACTTAAGCACTGTTTTGCATTTATAATAACACAATCCCTCCTTATTTCATGTAATTATCCATTACCCCTCTTAGCCACTCCCACTCTTGAACACATTACCGAAAACTCATCAAGAACACTTTCTTTCTTATTATTCTTGTTTATTTTCCTCTCCTTTGAATTTTGAATATTGTAACATTTGTATCCTTGGGTCCATCTCTGTTCATTTATATAATATACTTTACATAATTGCCTTACCCTGAGGACATAGATGAAATTGCTACCTACCAAGGTCTGTGTGTATGACTCATGATTTTTCCAAAGTGCTGATCTAAATATCAAACATCAGTGCTAAAAAAATCAGGGTTATCAAATATTATTAGTATTTATCTCATGAAATTTCCTTCCCTCAAGTGGAAGTTACCTGTCTGTTCACAAAAGCAGAAATATAAAAATTACAAAATGAACCCTTTCTGTTAAATTAGGAGTATTTTTTAGATCTAAATAATACATTTGCAAGAAGTAGAACATGATGGTTATTTTCTCAGTCAAAGTTAATCACTTCCATTTTTCAAAACGTTGCCAAAATTGTATTAATATTTTCACTGAAACAGAATGTTTTAACAAAAACTGTGATAATATAAAGAGCATAAATTTTAGACAAAACCCTAAGAACACTTTTCAAGACTTCATAATCAAAATTAGTGCACTTGTATTTTGCTCCCCTAGTTAGGGTGTGTGTGGGGGGGTGTGCATGTGCATGTGAGTGTGGGTTTGCTAGATTGGACTATGTTTATTTTTTTTTATATTGTGAACTCTTTTGAAAGCAGTAATGAAATCAGCTAAGAGAGGCTGAAATCTAAACCACATATCTTCAACTAAGAACATGATGAATTCAGTATCAGAAAATGCCTCTGATTGACATTTTCATAGTTAAGATGTTCATGTGATCACTTCTTGTTACATATGCAAAGTACCATTCTTAAATAAATCCATAACTTTGAAAAGCCAATGTCCATAACTCATAAGCAATGTACACTAATAAAAATGAACATCATTTAACTCATTCTTAGGTTTGATAAATTTCACAGGATATAGATATCTCATTTTATGTTCATTATATTTCAGTATTTTCTCAGACACTCGGCTGTCTCCATAGTAGAATGGCGATACAGCCTTCACATGTCTTCATTTGCAGGGGCGGTTTAGTTTATGATTGTTTGCTAGTATAAATTATTAACAATGGCTACCATTAGTATCAAAACTCTACCAGCTTGCATAATAATTATGCAGTTGCCCTAATTACTGGAAGCATTAGTAATTTAATTAGAGTGTTTCAACAACCTTTGAAGGACCTCTAAACAGAATGAGTATTAAAACCAAGCATATTTGTTCTTATACCACATTTACCCGTCGGAAAAATAAAAAAAAGAAAAGAAAAGTGTCATACTTTTTACACTTTCAAAATATGCAATTCATGCACACGTGAAATGAGGTTTCTTTACTAGGTAGTAAAGTATTTTCACATATTCCCTCAGAGTTTTCATGTAGTGAGAAGAGAGTAGCTAGGTTTAAATTACTTGGTCTGTTAGAACAAATGTTTACACTCCTGATGTCTACTCATCCATGGACACCTACAACTCTCCATTTTGTAAATTGACAAGAAGAATTAACTAACACACCAACACTATTATATTCATATGCATATTTAATTATAAGAAAAATATCACAAATTAAAATCACTGTTTTAACCACTAAGTAAAATTTGAAGAAATACCAAATGTGGGGTTTCCATTGCTTTCCTTTTGAATCAGGAGCTAGGAAGATGTCTTTAAAAAAATCTTATGTACCTCCACTCTGGCTTCAAAGACCTTTAGAAGCTCGGTTTTAAAAAAAAATTGATGAATTCCCTCAGGAAATGTACTAATCATACCCCCTAATATATTTCCCTTGATACAGTTGTGAAGTTAATTCTTTGTCCATAACCTAAAATGAAAAGATAGAATTGAAAACAGAGGAAAGATAGTCGTCGAGATTGTTACTGATTCTTCACTGTACATTAAAAATAAAAAAAATATTAAAAATATGCAAGAATCTAAATAGGGCAATGTCACCTGGAGGGTTTAAATAAGTGATGTTGGATCTCTCTCTCTCTCTCTCTCTGTGTGTGTGTATGTGTTTGTGTGTGCATGTGTGTGTGTGTGAAAGAGACAGATGGAATAACAGAGAGGCAGAGAGACAGAAACAGAAAGAAAGGTGAAATGGAGACAGAGAAGCAGACTCAACACGTATTTTTGAGGTAGCTGAACTGTATTTAGCAATCTAGTTAAGTATTATTATTGGACAAGAGTATCAGGCATCCAAGAAAGAAATTATTGTTTGCTCAATTGAATCATGGAAATAAAATTTTAAAATATAATTGATATGCCAACTGTATCATTTATTTCTAGATTAAAAGACCATATCTTCACAAATATTAGTATGTCTTTCTTAAGCATGTTAGCCATTTTGTGTTAAAAAAATTTAGTCATTGAAGAATCTATTCTTGTTTTAAACAAGGAAAGACATCATTCCTGTTTAGACATTGTTTCCTCTGGAGTGTGGTATTTGGGGCTAGATAATTCAGGATTTTTATGTTGATTTATGTATTGTAGGATGTTTATCAGCAAACTTTGCCACTCTCATTAATTCTTCAATGTAGAAAAATACATAAACAACTTTGGTAAGTTTCCTCAAACTATACCATTAAGGGGAAAAAGGTAGGAAAGAAAAATAACTTAAAAATCTAAATTAGTAATAACAAATTACGAAGCATTTTTACTACATGTAATCACACACACACACACACACACACACACACACACACACACACACACACTCATCCTGTTCCTCTGGTCCTTAATATCTTTCTCCTTTTCTGTGATATTCACTGAGCTTTGGTGTTGGAGTTGTGCCCTACATTAGGGAATATTGCCATTACCTGTTCTCTGCATTGACATATGGCAAAGTTTCTGAAAAAGTACAGTTGTAGCTGCTGAAAATCTGCTTATAATTGTCAGTCGATCACCATGATTGCGCTCTGCAGCAGGATGGTGAAGTTTAACTGAGGCCAACTGTCACTGACACTGCAGACAGAACTCCAGCATCATGAATCTTACGAATGCCTTGGTTTTACAGAGCCGCTGATTAGGGAAGCACTGGCAATAAAATTCTAGCAGAAAGCATTATTCTGACTATATTTTAATCGTGCTGAAGAATACTAAAAGATATTAACCTTTGGCTCTTTATTTTATGAATTTCTATAACTAATTATATGGAATTTTGTTCTTACAATGAATGCTAGACTTTTTCCAAGCCTATTAATACATGTACCTCATTATGAAAAGTGTAGTAGTATGTAAAATGTGGAATATATTTTAAAGAAGAATCTTCTCTTTTGTGGGTCTACATATATTATTTTAATTGGAATATTTAATAAATGCAAAGTATAATTTCTACTCTGCTTGAGCAGCAAAGATAACACATCATTTCCAATAAACCACTGTGTCTGCCACAGAAGCAAGTTGTCTCAGAAAATGTTTGAGGGGATTCTTAAAGTGTCAAACTTAAACATATACATGCTTGTGTTTATATAGATGAAAGAGATAAAAACGTGTCATTATAATTAATCTAAAGAAACAATAGTCCTATTTTATCTTAAAAACACATTTTATGTTTTTAAATGTTTTCCTCTATAATGTGGTGAAGGTAGTGGGACCCATGCCAGAAAAGGCAGGAAGATCAGAATTACTGTGTTAGAATAGCATAAAGAACTTCCATTGTTGAATTTTGAGACAGTTCATAAATTCATATCTCAGCATTGAAGAATAAAGTTTCCATAGAAAATTTCTACTCACTAAAGAGATGAGCTAAAACAGACTAAAATAAATCTTCTGTCTATAATTTCTTTGTCTAATATAGCCTCTTTTATTTTTTTTAAATACACACTTTACATTGTAGTCATGGCTGGCCTGCAGAACTTTCTACTTAAGTAGACCAGGCTGGTACATAACTCATTGTGAGCCTCCTGTCTCAGTCTCCAGTGAAGTTGGCTGTTCCTAAAATTAACTGGAACAGAGGTTATAAATATATTCTTATTGTAGGTCGTAATTGCAAATTCATTTTTTATATGTTGATAGTGTTTATAGATACACTATTCTGCTTGGCATATGTCCTAGTTAGATGAAGTTGTGAACTTGATACAACCTAAAGTTACATGAAATGTGAGTCTCAGATGAAGGTTTTCGTGAAGGATTGACTAATCCTTGATTGATATGGGAGGAACCAATCTACTATGGTAGCACCATCTCAAAGCAGAAAGGCTATTTCGGTATGAGAAAGCTAGGTCAGAAAACAAGCCAGTGGAAAAACGTGTACTGCTATGGATTCTGTTTTAGTTCCCACTTGAGTTCCTACTGTGACTCCCTTCAATGATGGACAGTGACCCTGAACTTTGAGCCAAAGAAACTTTTTCCTCTACAAATTTCATGTTCGTAAATATTTTACTAAAGAAGTAAAATGAAGTGTGGCTAAAAATTTGAAATTTCAAGGATTAGAGGAGGACTCAGTGGTTAAGAACACCAACTGCTGCTGCTGAAGATCCAGGTTCAATTCCCAGTACCCACACAATTGCTTACAGTAACCTGTTATTCCTATTTCAGGAAACTGATACCTTTACCTGACCACCATATTGAACAGGCACACACATAGCAAACAAACATATATGGGAAAAAATACTTTCATACAATAAATTTATAACATTGAAGGAAGAAATATTGAAAATTTCTAACTAATGGAAATCTAAAACTAAGCTATCCCTACAAATATGCACACATACACAATATAAAACCTCTAAGGCAAAAAAAGGTATTTTTTCATTGTTTAAGAACATTGTCTTTCTACTTTTATATTGTTAGGTAACTGATCTAAAAGCGAAAGATTGCCCTTTAATTAACACCAACAATTAACCTCAAGCAATGAGGGAAACAAAAGAATACTGGCAGGTGTATTTCAGGTTCCTGCTTGCTCTATTACCTGGAACCTTTGGCTTAAAAACGTGTGACTTTCAACTAAATATTTTGGACATCAGAATAGAGTTCAATATCTGGAAATGTCCATAGAGTATTAAATTAAGCTTAATCCGTTACACTTCCTCACATACTTGAGCACTGAACCATATGGACCAATGTCTGTAAACTGACATGTTGGTGCCATAGCTCTTCTTAGCATGGTCATAGCTCCAGTCTTCCTTATTCCATTTCATCTGCAAACACCGTGGATTCCTAGTCACACTTCATTGTTAATTCTGGCTCCCATAGATTTCTTACATTGTACACCTCACATTGTAGTCATGCCTGGCCTGCAAAACTTTCTACTTAAGTAGACCAGTCTGGTACCTAACTCATCGTGAGCCTCCTGTCACAGTCTCCAGTGAAGTTGGCCATTCCTAAAATTCCCTCTTCTGGAAAAAAAAAACAATCAGTTCTACCTGACTTTTCTAGAAATCATTGCTGAAAGATATGGCATTGTAGAAAGAATCTTTTCTGTTGATTATAGTTTAGAGCTTGATTTTGCTTTCCATAGGCAATTACAGTACTATAGATAATTCAGATTCAGGTGAGATCCACCAGGTAATAAATTCTTCTCCAGTTCCATTTCTCTATCTATCTATCTATCTATCTATCTATCTATCTATCTATCTATCTATCTATCTATCTTCTAGCTGTCATCTATCTATCCATTTATCTATCATCTATCTATCGATCATCTATCTATCTTTACATTATATAAATTATACATATGTACATATGTATGTATTTTATTTATACATTGTTATAAAACAAAAAGTTGTAACATTTCATAGAAGGAAATTTCCTTGATTTTCTGTGAAGAGAAGGCTTCAGAAAAGTTGGCAAAGTGTAAGTAAAGTATTCTAAATTACATATTATATTATCTAATTATATTCTGTAAGTAGCCTAGCAGGACCCATGCATTCCTCCTGGGAAACACTCTGCTTCTGTTACCCTGGTAGTTCCTATGACACTAAAACTAAGAAAATCTATAATCTCAACCCAGCAAAAAGCATACTGGCAACAAAAATTCGTCTAGAATAACAATTCGCACCCTACAGTTTGTGATTCCTTTAGCAAATCTCTATCACTAAAAATATTTATATTATGATTCATAATAGCACCAAAATTACAATTATACATTAGCAACAAAATAATTTTGTTGTTAGTAATTATAACATAAAGACTGACAGCATTTGGAAGGCTGAGAATCAATGATCTAGAGCTATGTGTGTTGTTGGTAAATTCTTCAGATCAGAACATCACAGAAAGGTCAACTTTGCAACCAGGGTTTCCTGTTTCCCATCTTCTTCACTCTGCTGCCTGAAATATTTATGTGACACATCACTCATGTCTGAAATATCTTTAAACTACTCAAAAATAATTTTAAGAATAGGTGAATTGGAGAAGATTGTGAAAATAAAACATGAAAAGTTTATTGAAGTGGGGATTTTAATGGGGAAATTTGAGCAAACTCAAATCTTCTGCAGTTTGGTGCTGATTTTCTGGGGTTAGCTGCTATATGCATAACAATCCTATCTTATTAGAACTGATTCAGAGATCTTCGGGATTACGTTTTTTTGGTTATCTGTGAACTGGATGGTTCACATGGTCTATCCTCAAAATATATTAGATATTTGACTTGGAAACATTATGTTAACTAAACAGATATATGTCTTACAACTTCTTCTTAGACTCAGAAAAATTATAGGAATAAATACCAGTAGAAATTGATGATACAGTTCAGAATGGTGCAATACATTGCTCTTTATCTTCTTCTAAAATAGGCACTGAATAAATACTAAGCTTGGATTGAATCAGTTCAACTGAAGAACCACATTAAAGACATATATGGAGAATTCCATGTGTATATGTTTGGAGAAAATCAGTCATAGCAATAAAGATTATGAGGGCAGAACTGCAAATGGGTAGATATGATAATACATGTGTAGAGCAATAGCCAAAAGGACAGATATAGAGGGCAGAAAATCATCAGACTATTTCTAGTCTAATCTGTGACACATTATTGACAGAAAATAATTTTTCAATGATATAGGAAAGCATACATCAGAGACAGGTAGATAGCAATGTCAATCATGCTTGGATAAGTATTATAATTACAGACAGTCCTATTTATAATATAAACCTAGACTCAAAATCACAAAATTTCTTATTTTCCCAACATCCTTCTGGTTAGAGTTGCTCTTTTTTGCCTTCTGTGGTCATTTTGCAATACATAATCTCATTCCTTTTTGTTTAAAATTATAGTATTATTGCATCATTTCTTCCCCCAAAGCCTCCCATCTAGCCCTCCTTGTTCTCTTTCATATTGATGGCCTCTTTTTTCAATATGTATATATGTAAACTTGTATATGCATATTTATTAATGAATATAAGCTATTCAGAATATTGCATATTACTTGAGACTTTATTTTCAGAGCTGACCATTTGATATTGGTGTCCTCTTTACTGAGGAAGGCTACTTCTTACAATTTCATCATTTTAGTTGCCTGTAGTTGTGTGTGTAGAATGGAGGTCTCATGAGCTCTCCACATCCATGTTAGCATGCCTATTATTGTTTACCCTACTCAGGTGTTGTTTAGGTAGCCATGTACATGGGCCTTTATGGGTTTAACTTCTATGTTACTGGGAGACACAGCCTCACAACAAGCTCTCTGATTATCTAGATTTTTTTACAGTCTTTCTGTTCCCTCAACTTCAATGTTCTCTGATAGTTAGGTACCAGACTTGTTTAAGAGATATATCCACTGAGACTGGACTCCAAAACTCAGGATTTTGATTGGTTGTGATTTGTATAATGATCTTTGTCTCTTGCAAAGTGAAGATATTTTGATGTGGGGTGAGTATTACATATATCTATGGGTATAAGGAAAATATTTATACTATAGTTAGGGATTATGTGGGTTTAGAAAGTGGTAGATGTTGGTTCTCCTGAAAGATTCATGAGTTCACTGGCTTTCCACTATCAGGCATGATTTGTTTATTGAAAAAGTGTGATTATCACTAGTGCACCCTTAGGGTTATATAACTTCTATGGTTGTCATTGTGGCTTATAAGAGACATAGCTGGAGAGGACTATTGGCTTCCTACATACTTCAGAAGCTTTTATGCAGATTTCTGGTGCTATGAAAGCTAATCCTATAGAGAAAGCATTCAGGACGTTTATAGTTCAGGGACATTGGTTTCCAGTGTCTGAAGTGTCTGATATCTTCACCAAGAAGAACGTATCTTTTACTTCTATGGAGCAATAACTAAAATGGATATTTCTCATACTTAGTGTGTTGGAGTTTTGTTATATGGTTTTGGCTCTTGAAAGGAGGATTCTCTGAAAAGATGAGAGAATTTTATTTTATTATTACATATACATATATTTGTATATACATATGTATATATACATGTATATACCTGCAGATATATTTATACACAGACTTATATAAATTATAGCTTTTATTTTTAAAAGATAAACAAGTAATAATATGATTCCTTAAGACTTTTTAAGACATACTTATTGTGATCACCTTCTTCTGTACTTTTAACCCTCCCCTCTCCCCGATGAGAGTGTTGGTCCCTTTTCCCATTTTCCATATCAGAAACCCATAGTCTTTTATTAGCTCTCTATTGTTCTTCCTCAATTTTATGCAGTATTGGTTCCTTTTACTTTCCTTGTTTCTGCAGTTAATCTTGAATATGTACTCACATCTGAAGATTTGGAGCTAAGAGTCTCCCATGAGAAATAGCATACAATGTTTGTCTTCTTGGTCCTTATTATTTTCATCTTTTTGTAATGTTCATAGTTTCATTTTATTGTGCAGCTGAATATTATTCCACAGTGCATAGGTAGCACAGTTTCATCATTCATTCATCAGTTGAATAATATTTAGGTTGTTTCAGTTTTCTGTGGAGTAGGATGTCTATCCCTTTTGGGGTTTGAAAGAAAAAGACCCCATAGATTCACAGAGAGTGGCACTATTATGAAGTATAGCATCTTGGAATAGATGTGGCATTGCTGAAACAAGTGTGTCCCTCGGCATGGGCTTTGAGGTCTCAGTTGCTCAAGCTAGGCCTGGTCTTGTATTATCATGCTGCCTGACAATCCAGATGTAGAACTCTCAGTTCTTTCTCCATCACCATGTGCACTTGCATGCTGTCATGCTTCCCACCCATTATGAAGATAATGGTGTAACTTCTGAAACTATAAGCCAGTCTTAATGAATCTTTTTTTTTCTTTATAAGAATTTGCAAGAGCCAGTAACACCACTTTTGAATATATATCCAAAGGATGCTCAATCATGCCACAATGACATTTGCTCAACTATGTTCATAGCAGCATTTTTTGGCATAGCCAGAACCTGGAAACAACCTAAATGCCCCTCAAATGAAGAATGGATAGGAAAATGTGGTACATTTATACAATGGAGTACTACACAGCAGAAAAAAATAACAACATCTTGAATTTTTCAGGCAAATGGATGGAGCTAGAAAACATCATTTTGAGTGAGGTAACCCAGACCCAGNCAATTATCACATGTACTCACTAATAAGTGATTTTTAAACATAAAGCAAAGAAAACCAGCCTATAAATGACAATCCCAGAGAACTTAGACATCAATGAGAACCCTAAGAGAGACACATCTACATGGGAAGTAGAAAAAGACAAGATCTCCTGAGTAATTTGAAAGCATGGAGACCTTGGGAGAAGGTTGAAGGGAAGGGGAAAGGCAGGGAGGGGAGCAGAGAAAATGTAGAACTCAATAAAAATCAATAAAAATAAGAATTTCCATGGTCATAATGCCTTTTTCACAGCGATAGAAACCCAGAAACTATAACTAAGACAAAGAGAAGCACAGCTAACGCTGTAGATAATTTTTCCCTTTATGCTTATTCTCTACATGGATTTCCTCAGTTCATATACCTGTTTGTGAACCCACCAATAGGAATGTGGGTTCCCTTTTCACTCACACCCATACAGAACATGTTGAATGTTGCTTTGGTGATCTTTGGCATTCTGATAGTGTAAAATGAAATTCAACATTTGAATTTTATTTACCTAGTTACTAAGAGTAATGAAGACTTTCTGAAATATTTCTCAACTACTTCCCCTCACACACACATACACACTGATGTCAGAATCCAGGACCTTTTTCATAATGGGTCATTTAGTTTCTCAATACTTATATTCCCTCAAGTTCTTTAAATATTCTGGATATTAATCCTCTGTCAATGTACCCTGTAAAATAATCTTTCCCGTTTTACTTGCTTTCTCTTCATTCTGTTTCTTCTTTCTTTAATTGTGCTGGATCATTTCAGTTTTATGAATTCCTACTTGACAATTCCTTGACTTAAATCTTGGGTAAATACAGTAGTAATCAAAGAGTCTTTGCTTTTACCTATATCATGTCTGAAAATGCCTATGCTTTCTTCTGGAAGCTTCAGAGTTTCAGACTTCATGTTTAGGCTTTTTCTTCCATTTGCAGTTAGATTTTGCTTAAGATTGTGTGTGGGTATATATGTATATACATATGCATATACATATATATATNTATATATATATGAGTGTGTGTATGTGTGTGTGCATGTGTGTGTCTAATTGCATTATTTTTCTAATTGTATTTAGTTTTCCAAGCATCATTTGTTGAAATTCATTTTTACCTTTTCAGATTCTGTTTTTGGCATCTGTATCAAATACTAAACAGCTGAAGATCCTTATACCCATGTTTGGGTCTTTAACTATTTTTCTCTGATGATCTACATGCCTGTTTTAGCACCACTGTTATGTTGTTTATATTATTATGCTTAGCATGATTAATAAATCTCAGAGAGAACTGCTGGGGTTCAACCTGAATATCAGAAGAGCAAAGCATCTAGTCACTGGCTCATATCTCAACCTCAGTCTGAAAATGTGATCCTGACTCCAGGCAGCCTCAGAATAAAATTGAGACTGAATTCAGGCTTCTCCTGTCTTATAATACTCTCTAGTTCTGGAGTTAAGGGCACGTACCACTACCATCTGATTTTTATGGCAACCTAGTGTGGCTATTGAGCTTAAAGGTGTGTATCTTTGTGGTTACTGAGATATAAGGTCTGTGTCATTGCTGCCT
Organism: Bramus lutescens; assembly: GCA_001685075.1. Classification (NCBI taxonomy): domain Eukaryota; kingdom Metazoa; phylum Chordata; class Mammalia; order Rodentia; family Cricetidae; genus Bramus; species Bramus lutescens. The sequence continues at coordinate 34,487 of LOEQ01008795.1, forward strand.
GGTCTGTAAGGCTGGCCAGGGGTTTGTATTACTTTTCTGATCTTCAGGCAAGCCTTATTTATTAAAATACAAATGAAATGCCACTATATCTATGAATTACACAACTTCACTCTTTCTTTATTTCTGTGTTTATTTATTTAATGTGTGTGTGGTTACTCTAGCTGCTTCACAATTTAAATAGTAATAAAAATACTTTCTCTCATTTGTGATAGCTTCTGAATTAATAACTAAAAAACACCAAAAGATATGATGAAAATTAAGCATGCTCTTTTCAGGCATACAGAAATCACATTATAGATATGCTATGAAATAAACTTCAAAGATCACGAGATTTATTTCGAAAAAGTATAAGACTATTGCTTACTTTCAATAAGAAATTTATTATTGCACCAGAAATTGCTGAAACTTTTGTGCAATCCTTAAGCAAATAGTTATCCAATGGCTTTTGTATGCTATGGCACTGTAATCAAAAGTAAATGAGATTCATTTGACATTTTTTATTTCAGAAATCTCTATCCTAACTAGAGCTTAGGCTTGAACAGCGTTCATTCTTACAGTTGTGGCTTGGTACTGTTGGTACGCAACTTTGTGAATAGATTTTGAAGGTAATCCCAGAAGAGTCTAACTTGTTGCACATAAATGTCCTTAGTACTTTCTCTATTTAACCGACCTCAGAAAATTTAATCATCTTCTCGGTCTCAGGTTATCTAGCTCAGTGCTGGAAATAGTAAAGTAAAAATGTCACAGGGACACCTGGGAACCCCTCTAGAGCCAAGTCTCTTGCCAAACCTAAAATGGCTCCCTTAGTTAAGATATCTTCCTGCCATCTCCCATATCCACCCTTCCTCCATCTCAACCATTCCATTCCCCAAGCTCTCCTCAATCCTCCCCCTCTCCCTTCTCTCTCCCCATCTTCCCTTCCCCCAATCCACCCCCACCCCCCTGCTCACAACTTTTGCCCCTCCATCTTGTCTGCTTCCAATATCCAGGAGGATAAATATATGTTTTTCTTTTGGCTCACCTTATTTAGCTTCTCTAGGATCACGAACTATAGGCTCAATATCCTTTGTTTGTGGCTAGAATCCACTAATGAGTGAGTACATAATATATTCATCATTTTGGGTCTGGTTTATCTCACTCAGTAAAGTGTTTTCTATTTCCATCCATTTG
>LOEQ01008795.1:70609-91772 GCA_001685075.1 Bramus lutescens
TTCTTCTTCTTCTTCTTCTTCTTCTTCTTCTTCTTCTTCTTCTTCGTCCTCTTCTGCTTCTTATTCCATCTTCTGAACTGTATAATTTGAATTGAGAGACAGGACATTGGATCTCAGGTTGGCAGGAGGAATGATACAACTTGTGACTTGAGTCAGGCAGATGTTTGATTTCAAGGTCAGCCTGGTCTACAGAGTAAGTTACAGGCCCAGTAAAGCACATTGTAGCTTATAATTTGTTTTCCTGCAATGTTTAAGTTTCATGTATATATTGTTTATAGTCAACTTAAATGTATTTTTCAAGCTTTTGTGCTTGATTCACGCATTTATTATTTGCTTCAGTGATATTTTTATGCAATTCATAAAACAGTTAGTTTATTTTTAGAAAAATTGTCACAAACTATAAGACTAAGACTAAGACTAAGAAGACATTTTATTCCCTCAATCATAATGGACATCCCTTCAGAACTCCTTGAGTCTTTAGGGATGTCTTTCAAAGAATGAAGGCTTCAATTAAGACAAAATTGCTACTCAATCTTTTGTCAATATCAAACACTTCCATTGGAGATTGTTTCCTTACTTATTCATTTATAACTTGTTTGTTCATTTTTAAATTCTTCTAGTTAAGTGAAGTTATGTAATTGAAACAGTGATAATAATTGAAAAGATGCATCATTTCATGCTGATACCATTTACTTAAATATCTTAAATGTGGTTTATTGTAGTAAGGAGGCTGCTTTTTGGTTCCTGGCTGCTCAGCCCCGAAATAACATACAGAAACTATATTATTTAAATCATTGCTTGGCATATTAGCTCTAACTTCTTATTGGCTAGCTCTTACATTTAAATTTAACCACTTTCTATTAATCTTTGTATTGTCACATGGCTGTGGCTTACTGGGTAAAATTCCATCTAGCGTCTGTTTCCTGTGGGGCTACATGACTTCTCTCTTGACTCTGTCTTTCTTTCTCCTAGCATTCAGTTTAGTTTTCCCTGCCCAGCTCTATTCTACCCTATCACAAGCTCATGAGAGTTTCTTTATTTGATCCTTGAAATACATCTAACAATGAGAAGACCGTCTCAAAACCCACTACAGTGTTTTACTTAAATTTCGGTTATCCTTTCCATCCTTGGTGTCATCTCACAAAGTTTCCTGTTCTCAACATATTATGGGATATGACATACTATTACTAACTGACTAAGGTATATTTGTATTTTATAAATGGTTTTCCACAGCAGCAATAATATATAACAGGGTTTAAATAGGCCTGGTATTCTAGCCTAATTCTAGGATATTAGGATACAACCTTTTATTTACCTTGTACACAACCCATGTGTTATGCTTAATGAGGTTATTGTGTGTCTTCAGCTGGAAGCTATGCATAGTTGTGATTGATTATAGTAAGAACAGTTTCACAGTAAATGAACAAAAATTAGAATTCTGAATTGTGTGTGTATGGAATATTGATAAAGAAGAAAATCAAGAAAGCTTGGTATTCTTCATAAAAATCAAACAAGAGTCACATCCTAGCAACCCGTTCAAACTGGACATGTTTAGTGTGTGTACTTTATTTTCTTCAATATAATTACATAAATAATGAATTTTTTACATTTAATTTTAAGTAAAACTCCTTTTATACAAAAAACACTTTGTTAATCTACATGATAAAATGGGTTTGGGGCGTAAAGCTACATGGGAGTAGAATAACATAAGTTTGGATTTCTCACTTTCCTCATATTTCTAGTTTCAAATACAAACATTTGTTTTAGTGACTAGTAGTGGCTCTTCTCCTGTAGATGAATACTTACTAAAATTATTTTAATTGCTCCTTGAATTAGAACCTCAAGAAAAATTAAATTATCTATGACTTCCTTTTATTGTTAAATTTATTAATACAATGTCAGTTGCTTTTAAAATATCTAGAGAGGAAAGGAATATACTTATTTTAGCTGAAACTGTAATTAGAAGTGAGTCATCTTTCATTGATGGGGTAAATTACTGACAATTTTCCAATTTGCCTGATTTTCACATGTATCACATGAATAATTGAATAATGAGAATGAGCCAAATCTAGGGTAGTTAATTTTAGTTGGGCAAATTCAGTGCCATCTGGACTCCTGGCTTTCCTAACTTTTAATTGACCCACTTCTTTCAAAAGAATCCCAATACCTAATTTGCAAAATAGATGTTTAAATTCAAACCAAAATGTGTTGGTCCACATGTTAGAATACTTAATTACTGTTTATTCAAATCACAACAAATAAAATAAGAACTGATACAAAGTGCTAAAACACGTATTTAGAGTTCATTTTAATTTAATTATGTCACAATAATGTTGTTTATTTTCTTGACACTTAAGTGTGTTTTCATGAAACTTCAGTTTCTAATCTTTGGTGATTATTATTTCCATGTTGCCTATCTTTAGATACATGGTTAAGCTATGTTTATTTAAAAACTAGAGCTATCTTCAAGTTCAGAGATTTTTCATTGTCATCAGAATGGACTGGTTTCTGTAAATTATTAAAAAATCCTTTCAAAGTCATGCTACTTATATTATATTCATAAGGGTAGCAAAATATTAATGTTTCTAAAAGCTTAATTTAATTACTCTTTGGAGATCATCTTGCCATGTGCTTCTTATTAAATAAAAAAGTTAATTTCCATCTGCTACTATATTCTCAAACTTAGAAAATTAAAATGTTAACTAATTATAAGAGTCATATTTATGTCCTTTACAAGTATGAAGCTGTGCCTTAGGGTTCCCTTCCCTGCTTGGATGGTGGTATGCCAATCTGCTTCACACGATAAATTTAAATTATTGTTTTCTCTAGTTGCTGCATTAAAATCATTTTGATAGAAGTATCCACATAAAAAAAATTATAATCATGAATAGTAGTATTTTTCAATAAGCACTTACAGCTGTATGTAGTAGATAGGACAGAATGAATGTTTTCTATATTCTGAAAAATAATTATTATTAGATGAGAATATATACAAAGTCTAGGCACAATATTTCATAGAGTAATTTGTTAGAGTACAATTCTTGTTTAATGCATAAAATGTGGCCTGAAACTACCTATAACTAGCTTAAAATATGAGCAATACTGAATGCTGTGAAAAAATTAACCACCGTGGGGAGCATTCATAGAAAACATATCTGACAAGAGAATTAGGAGAAAACTGAACTCCTAAGTTGAAATGTTGATAAATTTATTTTGCCTTATAGAACTAAAACTTGGAAATGAAGAATAAAGCTTTGATGAAAAGATTAAATTGTATGCAGTAACAAAACAAACGAATTAACAACACAAAGAACAATCACTAGGTGTCTATTCCCACTACTTACAGGACTAGAGAATGGGTATCATTCTCAAGAAAAACTGCAACTTCAAAATACAAAAACTAAAACTGAGTAAAAATAAGAGTAAACATACACAAAGAAAAAAGCCAAACAATAATCCCACAACACACACACACACACACACACTACACTCTTTCCTCATCTCTTTTCACTTCATCAAAATCTGAGTGGGGATTCCAGAATTTAAACATTGGCCCATACAAAGTTGAAATGAACGATCTAACCAAAGGTAGGACAGTTCCAGTGTAATCAAGCTTAGTGAGGATCAAGGATTGCATATGCTACAATGTTTTGAGTTATACTAGAGAACACATGTGAAACCTAAATTTCTACCTTCTCCTAAGAGTAAACAAACACCTTTAAGGAGGTCTCAGAGAACAATAGATAAATACATTTTTTTAACTCTATGAAGCCCATATCACTAAAGTTTTAGCACATGATATTTGTAGGAACCTTGTATAAAACAAAGTCCCATGCTAGTCCTAATAATAGCAGTGTCTAGTATAACTATAACCTATAGTAGAGTTAGAAAACCAATCTCTGAGAAATGATGGGTTCCACTGAGATTCAACTGAGGTTGAAAGTGGAAATTGGACATCTTGCTCTACCAGAAAATAATATAGCAAAATTCTTTCTACAGCTAGATTGGTGCAAGGGGAAATCAACTTATTGAAATAGGGAACAGTGCTTCATAAGTTTATTTTCTAAACTCTTATGCTCTAATTAAAAAGAAATCCCTCTGTAAGATAATAGAAAATGTGAATTATGATAAACAGTCACAATAATGAGAGCACAAATGTCAAAAATGTAAGAACTATCTGAAAAGATTTAAAATAAACATCCTAAGAATGTGTTCATACAGTTATAGACACTATTAAGCTAATGGGGAAAATTGGAAGGTCTTAACAGGTCTGTAGAATGAATCACCAAAGGTAATTACAAATAATAAAACATTTTGCAATAAAAGGAAATAAAAAGGACATTAATATCAATATTTAGCATGAAGAAAAATGAGAGAGAAGTAAAGAAATGAGGTTTTAGGCAAAAGGGAAAATTACCCAATAATGAGAGCAAAAAATAATATTCTTAGACACAAACAAAAAAACATTATCAGAAAATAGTGATGTATCTTGAGTACCTCTCATGCTACTTTTATGATATTACAAACAAATTGAGATAAAATCTAAAAGCAAGACAGCAGATGAAATCAAGTGTTATCATGGGTAAACTTAAAATGATTCTTGTTATCAGAAATCATAAATTCATAGGTTCAGGATGTTGAATATAAGCTATTATGAAATGCACACAGACTTAAACTGTCATCAGATTTCTAGATGGGAAAGCAAACAATAAAAAGTTGTTTTTATTAATAGTTAGCAAGAAAACATCTTTAATCCACAGGAGAAAAGTAACTGAATGGACTGGATTTATCCTTACAGTCCATTGGTGCTGGGAGGAAGTAGCACTACTATTGTGAGTGCTGAGAGAAGCAGACTAACAACACTAAATAAAATATATACATGTAATCAATTGGGAATGAGCTAGAGGAAAGGAATTTTACAGATAAAGGAAAGAGAAGTTCTTGAAGGAAATCAGAAATGAAGGAAAAGTGAGAAAGAAAAATGATATAATATCATAAAGAAAAATGACTGGAAAAGTAAAATTATAATTAAATATAAAAACTTTTCTATAATTCTACTGAATAGCTTATGCTATTCTTAGCTAATTAGATGAAAAGCAATAGCATTTTAGTACTCAAATGAATTCAGAGACAAAGTTTTAAATACTTTTCTCTACAAAAGGATAGCAAAATTAAATATATGTAGATAAAGGATTTACTGGAACTGACAAAATTACTTCAATTACTTTTGGTAGCATATTCATATAATATATAGTACACAGAACCATGGGAAAAAGTAAACAAAAGTATACTGTGTTATTATTGACACATAAATACGGAGTCTAAAGTTTTCCATGGAATGTATTACAAAGTAGAAGGATAGTGAATGAAAAAGACAACTTCAGAACTCAGCAGGTAAAGATCACATGATCAGAGTTCTATTCCCGTAACCCACCCAGGGCAGCTCACAACCACCTGAAATTGAGATCCAATGATGGCATCCACACATATGTTTCATGTACATACATAAATAAAAAAACCACCTTTCTTCATAGCACATTTCTACATAATAATCACATAGAAGTAAATACATGAGTGGTATAACTACCAAAGTCACATTAGTAACTACATTAGTTTGAAGAGTATAAATATCAAGGTTATATTGCTATTGAACTGCAAAAAAAAATAATTCAATTTTAGAAACATGTGTGAAAACAGAAGATGGGCAAAGATATGGCATTTGAACAGTAAATAAAACAGAGGTGATAGATAAGAAACAGAGGTCAAGTGGAATTCAGAGTGTAATTTAAGAGGTATATCCTTTTTATAGTTATAAATAACTGATGAAAATGATTAAAAATATAATGTTTTTGTAAAAACAAATGGATTTTAATATATGTAAAGGAAAAAATAGAAAGAAATGAATTCTAAATTCACAATCTCTGGAAGTTATTTTAACATTTTCCCTTTTAATCATTACAAAAATAAATATATTATTTTGCAAAATGTTTAAAGGAATCAGCACCTAAGAAACAGCATTATCTAGCTGATATTTTAAAACAATCCAAACAGTAGTAGACAATATTCGTGTATGTTCAATGCCCATCGTTCAGACATCAATTTTAAAACATATCCTCTTTCCTTAGACAAATAGCTATTCACAAGAGAAATATGACCACAGAATGTGTTCTCAAACAGTAAACTAAGATTCATGGACTTAATAGAATATTCATTAATATTTCAAGTTCTAAGAAACAAACAGACAAACAAAAGCATCATGTTTCCAGGAAACTCTGTGGTATAGAGCAGACTCAAAATGATTAATAAATACATGTTTACTGAGTATGCATTGAATTATTTAGTGTTGAAACTTGTCGGTTAAGGAATGTTTATAGGGAAATTTAAAAATCAAAGCAATTACATTTAGAAAATAAAAAAGAAGTCAAATAAGTGGCATGAATTCTTTCCTCAAGAATCTTGAAAGTGAAGGGCACTGGTTGCAAACACTTTTGATCCCACCTCACAATAGGCAGAGGCAGTTGCAGCTCTGGGATTTCAAGGCCAGCATGGCCAACTCAACAAGTTCCAGGACAGTCATGACTACACATAGAAATTCTTTACACACACACACACACACACACACAAACACACACACATACACACCCAAAAAGTGATAAAAGTAAATTAAACTCCGACCATAAAAGACAAAAATAGAGCCGAAATGTATAATTTCAGATCAACAAGAAATAAAAGAAAAGAAATTGGGGAAGACAAGATACTACCAACATAACTACAAAAATAACCTATTTAGCCATAAATTCATCTGTGGGTTACCTGATGAGTTAAAAGCACTCATGAGTCAGTCCTTTCTCTACTATGGAACATTAAAAATCTCCTGGACCAAGCTATCAACATAAGTAACATGAAGTAATAATTCAGGAATAACAGGTGTTCAAATTGATTCTTGAATTTGCTACTATCATATCTTTAACTATAATTGCAGACATATTTTTCTTATAACGTTAAGTTTCACAATGCTCTCTTAATCAGAAGTGTTTCTTATTGTTTTTAAGTATTTTGTTCAAAGATACTTGTGTATTTCTTTTCCCTGCAGTAGATTAATTTTAGTTACACCATGCTTTTGTTTTGGGGTCATTTACATAGCTGCTGTGTTGGACAAGTTTTATTAGGATTAATCTTTCATTTCAATTACAAGGATATACATATATGTGCTATATATTATAATATTATCTATATATGTCATCAAATGTGAGTTCTCTGACTCTTCTAGCCATAGAATAAATTTCAAGTTGATATATTTTAAATAATCAGAAAGTAGTACAATCTAAGCATTTTTTATTAATTTGCTTATTTTACATTCCAACTGCAGTTTGCTGTTCCTCCTCTCCTCCCAGTCCCTCACTCCACCTCTTCTCTAAATCCCTCCCATCCACTTCTCTATTTATATTCAGAAAAGGGCAGGCTCTCAATGGATATCAACACAATAGGGTATTTCAACTTGCAATAAGACTAAGTACTTGGCTTTGTGTTTAGTCTGGGCAAGGCCTCAATATAAGTAGAAGGAATCTAGCATGAGTAATAGAGTCCCAAAAGCAGAGATAGCCTCTGCTCCCACTGTTAAAGGTCAAATATGAACACCTTATTACAACAGAGTAACATATATGCGGGATGCCTGGATCAGTCCCTTGCAAGCTCTCAGGTTGTTCATTCCTTTTTTTTGAATTCTTATGAACCTAGATTAGTCGATTCTGAGATTTTTCTTGTGTTGTACTTGACCCCTCCTGGCTCCTGCAATCCCCTCCAGCAGGATTCCTTGAACTTCATTTTTTTTTTGATTTTTTATTGGGCTTTCCATTGTTCTCTGCTCCCCTCCCTGCCTCTCCCCTCCCCTCTTCATCTCTCCCCAAAGGCCCCCATGCTCCCAATTTACTCAGATCTTGTCTTTTTCTACTTTCTACTTCCCATGTAGATTAGATCTATGTAAGTCTCTCTTACTGTCCTCATTGTTGTCTAAATTCTCTGGGATTGTGTTTTGTAGGCTGGTTTTGTTTGCTTTATGTTTAAAAACATATGAGTGAGTACCTATGAGTGAGCACATATGATAATTGTCTTTCTGTGTCTATGTTACCTCACTCAAAATATTTTTTCTAGATCCATCCATTTTCCTGCAAAATTCAAGAAATACCCTGAGCTCCTTCTAACGTTTGTCTGTGAGTCTCTGTATCTGTTTCCAGCAAATGCTGAATGAAACCTCTGATGACGATTGGACTTTGCACCAATCTATGAGTATAGCAGAATATATTTAGGCATCATTAAATTCCCCCCCCCTTTTAAATCTCGAGTCATATTTGATTCTATCCTAGGTTTCAGGGCCTTCCAGATTCCAGGTGCTGGCTGGCACTCCAGGCAGTATCAGGGGAAGGATTGCATTTTCGGCATGGGTCTCAGGCAGGACCAGCCATTGATTGACCATTCCCACAACTTTTGTGCCACCCTTACCCCAGCACATCCCACAGACAGACTGTGAGTTTACAGTTATGTGGCTTTGATATTATCGCAATCCCACAACTGGTAGTTTTGCCTGGTTACAGGAGATGATCAGTTCAGGCTACATATCCCCAATTGATCGAAGTCTTAGCTGTGTCATGCTTGTAGATTTCTAGAGCTTCCCTTGCATCAGCATTTATTTTGTTGTTAAAAGTTCTTCCAGTTCAAAGATCAAAGGATATTTCCTTAGAAAATCATGCTGTTCTGAATTATGATGGCTGTTTCTTTTATGCTCATAGACAATGTTACTGTGACTCCCCAACTTGCCTGGGAAATTTTATGTAGGTCTCTATCATTTCTGGACTCCTTCTCAAGTGTTAGGGCACCTTCAGTTCAGTGGTTTTTTGATGAAAATATTTTTCCACCACCTTACTATTTCATCATTGAGTTCACTCAACACCTTTGCCTGTTTCCATCTAAGGATCTGTGCTGATTCTTACTACCATCTGCTTGCCACTCTTCTGAACCTTTATTCTCTGTGTTCTTGGCCCGGTGCTTGAACTGCAGCTGATTGCTTATAACAGTCATCAACAATAATCCTGCTTATCAACTTTATTCCTAGGATTCTTGTCCTAGAAAACTGTGAATCAATCTTAAATGATGTCCTTCTCTTTTCACAATGTGATACTCATATTTTCTTGGTGGCTATATTTTCAGAGCAATAAAAGAGTAATTTGTGTTCAATAATTACTTTTCATTCAGATCATCTTAGAATTTTTCCACAGTCTTTTGCATTTGATAGTATTATATATTTGTATTATTTTTATGACTTGTTTTCTTTTAATCTTTCCATTCCTGTTCCCTAATCCCTCCAACATGTTCTTCCTTCATACTCTTATTGAGGTCAGATACTGTCTGAGAAATCCAGCTTTCAGACAATGATAAAAATATTTGAAACACATAAGAACATTTGTGCTGTTGTCATACATCTGAGATTCAAACTCATGAATGTTGTAAAACTTTGAATAACTATTTGTAGCAGAATTCTATTGGTTACAAAAAGAATACATAGGTTCATTACTTCACATACAGACAAAATTATGTCTTCAGTTACTGTGTACATTATTTGTCAGGTTACTCCTTGTCATTTGAATGTTATTTTTCTTCTTGACACCAAATGTTAAACTGCCTGTGGGTTTCTGTGCAAAAATATTCTTAAACTTTTATCAGGAAACTAATCAAAGATAGTCATTTCTTTTTACCAATATAGAAAGTGAATCTATGTAATTCATGTAATTTTTTTCTTCTTGTCATAAGTCTGACAATTATATGGGACATTAAAGATCCTCTTATAACTAAAAGAGCATGGTTGTCTCCCACATAGTATATTAGCTTTAAGACTCACATTACCCAGCACTGTATTCCACTGCACTATTAAGTTAAGGGAAATTCAATCTATATTCAGAGTGAGAGAGAGACAGGCAGACAGAGACAGAGGGAGAGACAGAGACAGACATAGAGGAAGAGACAGAGGTAGAGAGGCAGGGAGCTAGAAGAAAAAAGAGACACAGTGATAGATAGTAAAAGAGAAGGAGACAGAGAAAAACAGGAGAAGAGAACAGGAAAGAGGAATTAGAGCAGGCATTTAGGAGTCAGTGAGACTATTAGTTGAAATAATATGAAACCAGTAATTAATTAAAGCTTTTCAATTATAGCCAAACAGTTGTTCAATACTTTTCTCCTAGTCCCTGGAACACTCAGAGGCTAATTTTACCAAGTACTAATAATTCAGAATCTAATTTCTCCTCTTACAAATAAGTTTATTTTTGCTCTGAAAAAATTGTTGATTCAGAAGCTCTATTGTGAGTGAAGACCCTGTGCTATGCTTGTGAATTTTAAGAAAACCATGGACATAAATGGAAGAACTCATCAGTGAATATATGGAACTTATTTTATAATTGAGGCAAAAGATATGATTCAATTAATCATTTACTATATAATAAGCATATAACCTAATTAATAGAATATATTCCCAGAAGGAAAAACACATGGCAATATGAGCATACATAGGAATAAATCAGATTAATTGCAGTCAAGGAGTGTCAGTTACAAAGTACAGACCATACACCAGTCCACTGATTTTGAAATTTGTGTAATGTGGATGATGTTTTCTATATTTAGTTAATGTGAGATTTAAATACAGAGCATAGGAAAAGTATGTGTTAATCTACAGTTTACATTTTGTAATCTGCAGATAACAGTAATACTAAGAGATAGGTGACATACAATTTTTTAATAAAATGCAAAGTACAAAAATCCTAACAACTCAAGGGTAATTCAGAATGAAAGGTTGCAATTTAGAGAACTGATAATCTGTAAAATTAATGCATCACATTTTACTTCATATTTATCTTGTCAAATGTGTTATATCCAATTTCCCTATGCCACAGATATATGAAATACACAAAATTAAGGCCAAGTTGAAATAAATCATTCAAATCATAAAACCTATCAATTGCAACAATTAAATATTATTCATCTCACTTATATAGGAACAGAATATCCTATAGAAATATTATTATGATTTAATATTTACTATTTAAGATATGTAATTGAATTTAAAAAATCATGTATTTAAGTTGCTTTCATTGGTTGAATAAAGATACTGCCTTGGCCTTTTGATAGGGCAGCCCTCAGGTAGGTGGAGAAGACAAAACAAAATTCTGGAAAGAAGAGCAGAGTCAGGCAGACGCCATTAATCTCTGGCCTGAGACGGATATATGTTAAAATCTTACTGGTAAGCCACAGTCACGTGGTTCTACACAGATTATTAAAAATGGGTTAATCAAGATGTGAGAGTTAGCCAATAAGAAGCTAGAACTAATGAACCAGACAGTAATTTAACTAATACAATTTCTGTGTGATTATTTTGGGGGTTAAGCTAGCCAGGTGACAGGATGTGGCCCGCTCCTCCTTCTACAGCCGGGCTCCGGGACGCAGCCCTCTGCTCCTCCTACTACATATATTAAAACTATATTTGGCAAATGTGAATAAAATTTACTTGATTCAATGGTTTCTAAAACTGATATTGTAATCAAGTTCTCTTCAATATTGTGAATTTTTTGAAATTTAGACAAGAGACTTCGTAATTTTGTTTCTTATTTATATTTCCCCAATTTTTCCCTTTCATACATTACGTTCTGACCATGTCTCTCAATTCTTCCATTTCCCTTCCCCAATGTCTACACATCCCAAGATCCACTTCTCCTAGGTTTCCCTGAACAACATGTAGGAATAGGAATAAGACTAGGCACATCTGAATAGACCTGACCAGGCAATCTAGCAGGAGAAAAAGTGTACCAACTGTGCCAAGCATAGGCAAAAGAGTCAAAGATAGGCTCAGCTTGTACTTTTGGGAATCCCACAAGAACACCACACTACATAATCATAAAGTATATGCAGAGGACCTAGCTCTCACCCATAGAGGGTCCACGATGGCTGATTCAGTTTCTCTGAACCACGCTATTTCCAGATCAGTTGATTCTGTAGACCATGTTCCCCTTTGTGCCCTTGATACTATGGGCTCCTACAAGCTTTCCTCCCACTCTGCATCAAGATTACTTTAGCTCCGCCTAATGTTTGGCTATGGGTGCCTGCATCTGATCCCATCAGTTGATGGATAACACCCCTCTGATGAGAGCTGGACACGTGGGCTAGGCACTGATCTCTGTGTATAGCAGAATAGCATATGGAACCAAGTCATCGCCTTCTTCCCCCAGTGCTGTCTGGGTCTTTTCTGGGTCTCTGGGCTTTCCTCCAATTCTTGTGGATAGTCAGAAGCCAGCTATTTTATATTTCGACTATGCTTTCTCTTTCTCTCTTTTGCCCTCTAGTAGTCCTCTCCTTTTATTCATCTGTAGCTCGCTCTTCCTCCTTCTCTCATGGCTAGATTCAGTCTTCTTCTGGCCATCTTCAGTCTACTACTTTCTCTATCTGCTCTGGACCCTTACAGATGCCCTGCCTGTTCTCTCTCATATCTATAAGAAAAAAGCTTCTCTTTCACTATAGCATGGAACAGTAATACTGTCGGTTTTTTATAATTTCAAGCTTTAATTGTGTGTGATAATTGTATATTCTACTGTGTCACAGAGAAAATTTACACACAAATACATGCTACACTGTCATAGTAGTCCCGCTTTCCTACAACTATGTCCTTCTTTTAACCTTTGTTCATCCAAATCACTTTGTTTCTAAAACAATATATTTATATATGGTTTGATAAACATTAATGAAATCTAGAAACCTCAAGTAAAAATGAACATATGATCTTAGTTTTTTGCAGACTAGCTATTTTTTAAAAATCTCCAATTATATCAATTTTCTGTAAAAAAAGCATAGCCTCATTATTTATTGCCATAAAAGTCACACTCTCTCTCACACACACACACAAACACATGCACACATACACACATTAATATATCCTACTTTTATTCATCTGTTAATATGTGTGCTCTTGTTGGAAGCTTAAGTTGTTTTTGCTATTTAGCTATAGTAATTCTGATACAGCTTTCTGATATGGAGTTATTTGGGTAAATAGACAAAAACTATACAGCTAGACCCATCTAGACCTATTTTGTGTTTCTTAAGAAACTGCACAGGGGTTTGCACCGAAACTGATTAGGTTTTATGTCCAGCAGACATGTATAGTTCTCCTTATTGTCCTAGTTTTGTTATTGAATGCATTTCAAAACTGTGAACTGGGGCATATTTAATGTTTCAATTTGTATTTTTGATAGCTAATAAGATTAGTTTTTTATATTCTTTATAGAATCTTCTGTCTGATGTATGGCTAGAAACCATTCTTTCCCATGCCTGTAGATTCTCTTACATTATGTTTTGCCTTTTCTGTACAGATGCTTTTAGAAATTTCATGGGAAGAGTCACAGATATGGCTCAGTGTATAAGAGCCCATTTTTGTCTTCCAGAGAACTCTTTTGATTCTAGAACTCACATGGATAATTTACAATAGCCTGTCATTTAAGCATCTGGGAATCTGATGCTTTATTCTAGTCTTTGAGGGCATGCACGCATATGTGACAGATACTCACATAAAGAAAAATAAGTTATTAAAGAAAACTCACACAATTTGCATATACACATTGCAAAAAAGTAAGTACAATTAATATGAATAGAAGTATACCAAAGTCATACTTCTATTTAGTTGTGAAAAAAATCACATTATAAACATATGTATGGAAACAATGATTAAAAATAGATATCTATTTTGAACACCCATTAAAGCAAGGATGGTTGTTAAAAACAGTGGGTGAGTTAAATTCATTCTAAAGTAACTTACTGAGTAGCTTCCTAAAATAATACCAAAAACTTGATATGTAGCATGATAACAGTCTTCAATGTGTTTACACGAACAGATGGATTTCAAGATAAGATGAATAAACACAGATAAACAGAATAAAAATTTGTGTTTTAAATTTATAATTGCAAACTGATAATTCAATACTCTGCATTTTATCATTTACTAAAACATTTAAGTCATATTCTGGTTATACTATAGAAAAATTCAACACAAATCAGTAGGAGATAGCTGACAATTGTACAATAACCCCCCCAAAATTACTGAAATCCTATTTAAGCAGGTAAATACATAAAAATAGAAAATAAATATTTAAAAGCTTTATTTTATTTTCATATGTATGGGTATTTAGCTTGCTGTATGTCTGCACACCCTCTTCTTACAATACCCAAAGAGGCCAGCAAAGGTTGATCGATCATGTGAAATTAACTATACAGATGATTATGAGCTGCATTGTTCAAACATTGGTCCTTTGGAAAAACAATTAGTGTTTCTAACTGATAACTTATCTTTCCAGCACAACAAATGACTCATTAAAAAATAAAACAAAAAACATAAAGATCCTGTTGTTAATTTTTGACATTTTATCCTGAGGAACTGGAGTCTTGTTCAAAAAGCTCCTTCTTACTGTATTTTGAATTCTCTAATCTATTTTTTGTTCAAATAGTTTCAGATTTACATGTTAAGTTCTTCCAATGATTGATTTGGAGTTGATTTGCATAGATAAAGAACTTATTTCATTATTCTGCAGGATATGCTCTTTTCTCCAAAATTATTTGTTGAAGTAGTTGCCACATTCCAATTACATCTTTTACACCTTTGTCAAAAACTGGAGGACAGTAGCATTGTGAGCCAGTCTCTAAATCTTGGATTCCGTTGCATACGTCTTTGTATTGGATATTGTTCCAGTAGCACACTTGCCACATTATGCTTTTGCTTTGTTTTGCTGTAAGAATAGCTCGACAGTGTAACTCACATGCAGGTATGGCAGTCCTTCAGCATTCATTGTTGTTTGGGATTGCTGGCTGTCTTTTGTGTTTTCATGGGCATAAGGATGATATTGTAATTTCAATGGGATTACACTGAATCTATGTTTTAGTACATTGGTCATGTTCAAAACATTAATTCTAGCACATGGGGAATCTCTCCATCATGTATTGTCTTCTTCTATTTCTGTACTTACTTTTAACTTTTTCATAATAATCGTCTTTTCCTTCTTTAGTAAGAGATTTATATCAAGGTATATAATGTAATAATTTTTAAAATAATAAAGGTTTGATGGTCTCACAATTTTCAAGATTTATGCCTGAGGGTTCAGCCCAAGGTTTAGAGTCTTGCTTTTAAGACAGGATGGCAGTCTTTTTTAGAAAATAATTTTCTAAAAACAATTCTTTCTGTAAACAATTTTTTGAAAGTTTGACCTACATTTTCATTGTAACTGTATTGAAAGTACTCTAAGGAGAATCTTTGATTTTGCCTTTTTAACCTCATGTTGCTTTAAATGTTTTAGGACATTATGATTTCCCATATGCTTAGATATTTAATAGACTAGCAACCCTGACATCATCCTTAGTTAGTCTTAGCTTGAGATGAGTTTGGAGATAAGATACCATCAGTAAGTCTCTAAGCAAGTATTACATAAATGCTTCTAAAAGATATTGAAATATATTATTTTTCTATTGAAAAACATGTTCTCTAGTTAGTTTAGTTTTCTGAGTAGCATTAAACGTTTATCTATGCAGAGACCAATAAAAGAGATACTTGAATATCACTTGGGATTTTAAAAATATTTTATTTTTCCTTCTTTCCCAACAATAAGTATACATGCCATTCTAGGTTAATAATCTATGACCACAACGTGTATAGTATATTGATACCAAATTGCATAAGTGGTAAAACATATTTTCCTCTACTAATTTTATAGGTTTACTGAAATTGCACAATGTCAATATTGTTACACACATTACATCAATGACATTGAAAACATATTAATGTCTATAGTTTTGAACTTTGATTTAAATTAGTGATGATGGGATAATAAAACTTCCTTTTTCTGACTCTTTAAGCCATCCCTTTTCCAAATCTTAATGTCTTCTATAAAATACAAAAAATTTTATTTATGAATAAAAAATTACTTCTACCATCATAAATGTTAAAAAATACTATTATTTGTTTATGGAATTTTCAAAAACAATCTATCTATCTATCTATCTATCTATATATATATATGTATATATAGNTCTATCTATCTATCTATCTATATATGTATATATAGTGAAATCTATGCAATCACATTATTATGACTTAGGAATAATCATGGTAAGTTCAGTTATCATTTAAAATAGAAATTATCTTATAATTTGAAATTAAAATAGTAGGCAATTTCACATCATGCATCCCAATCTCATGCATCTCTCAGTACCTCTGCATCTGCTACTCACCCTTTTGGTGTACCACCCAAAGAAAAACTAACAAAGAAGTAAAAACAATAAAATAAGAAAAAAGTAATAAACTGAAAAATAAAAGTACAAATAAGAATATTAATTTCAATTTAAAATCCATCAAACCAAAACACAAACAAGAAAATAAGTAAAACAAAAGAGAGAAAAAAACAAGCAAAACAAATGTTTGCGCCTTGCTCTTTGTCTCTCCATCACCTCTTCATTTATCTTCGTGGCATTTGGAGCTGCTGTGTATCATGCTGAATACTCTTTTGTCCAAACTGCTTTTCCCCACAAATGTTCATTATGTAATGTGCTGTTGGTCAGATTCAAGGCCTCTGATGTTTGGTACATTATCAATACTGGACCAACATGGAAACTCCCCAGATATCCTGTTGTTGCCCCATGTAGACCATGTGGTCATGACTGTACAGAATTAGTCCCCTCATGTACTTCTGCAGGTTATATATGGGGTAGATGTTGGGTTGTGCAAGTTCAATGGCCTGGATGTATATCTGAGTGCCTGCTGAGTTGATCTGTAATGGTCAACTTCCCAACTCCTTTGGTGAGGGGCGGGTACAGTTTTCCTACATGTGGGGTGAAAAACTCCTATTTGGGACAGGTCCAGCTTTTCCATGCTGGGATCATTGGGGTTCATTATCCCAGGGCTGTAAGGGGACAGGGACAGCTGAGGGAGGCCTTGTACTTCAAGTCATGGTTCAACACATGGTTTACATGGGGCCTTATAGTAACATGGGAAATGGACATTAACGCAGACCTCAGCTTTGGCAGGACTACCTACCTAGATATGGCCATCAAAATTTGAAATTTAAGAAGGGGAAAACAATTGCAAGTGTTTATGTGTGTGTTCATGTGTGTGTACTTTGCATGAAAACTTCATAACACCTGATTTAAAATGAAAATTAACACCAGTCTTGCCATGTAACTACTGAAGTACCAAATGCATACACATTGCTTTGCTACACGTCTGATAGAAAGTATATGGTGCTAATATGACATTGATTGTCATTATTAAATGTGTTGGCATC
This sequence comes from Bramus lutescens, assembly GCA_001685075.1. NCBI lineage: Eukaryota > Metazoa > Chordata > Mammalia > Rodentia > Cricetidae > Bramus > Bramus lutescens. The sequence goes on from LOEQ01008795.1 coordinate 87,961, forward strand.
TTCCTTAAAATTTGAATGACTTCCTGTCAAATCATAGAAAATATTTCAAAATAATTATAAAAATAGATTGCTGTCAGTCATTGCATAGTCCCATAGATTTAGCAAATTAAAAAAAAAAAACAGAATGAGCACAATTAAATATAAACAAAGAATTTTTAAAATGTTCTCAACAGCTTCAAATTATTTTTTGATTCAATAATATAACTAAATGCCTGCTGCTGCAATCAGTGCTTATTGTTTTTTTTTGTGATCAACAAATGATTGCTGTAATCATGTTACTTGCCTTCACTAGCCTACTTTTGAATTTGGCAGGTTATTCAAAGCGAAGTAGTTATTTTTTCCTATACTGAGCCTGATATAGGTAACATTTTATAAAAAAAATATTATAAGAGATTGTGACTCTCTTCTAGCATAAAAATTTAATAGATTCCGTTAAATCTCTAGCTGTGTTCAAATGAAACTTGAAAACCTCAAGTTTGTACTTACTGTCCTCTGCTTGGGGTCAAGCTAAACGTCTGGCTTCATAGTATTCTACACTATAGATAGAGAATAATTTTTATTATCCACTTACATATTTATAGATATTTAAGTTATTTGAATTCCCTTTCATGCCTAGTGAAGCACCTGATATGGTTGAGCAAGTATCTATGGAATGGGATCTTTAAGCGCAAACCAAAGAGTAGCATAGAGGAATAGATTTGTGTTTGGCTTTTTGAGGAACTACAACACTGGGTTTTTCAGTGACTGTATCAGTTCGCAGTGCCACTGAAGTGAGTGAGGTTTCCATTCCCTTCAGAATTTGTTTTAGTTTGTTTTGTTGATCTTTGACATTTTGGTTATTATGTAATGAAACCTCCAGGTATTTTGATTTGTGTTTTCCTCATTCCCAGAAAAAATGAATAGTTTTAGAGATATATTTTAGCCATATTTTAAATTTGAGAACTCTTTGTTCAGGTCCATAATCCTTTTTTGAATGACACTTTTTATTTTATTTTAAATCTTTGATCATAGTTCTGATTATCCAAGTCACTAGAGATATTTATATTTTTGCCAGTCAGATGGAAAATATTTGTAACACCAGATAATTGCATAGTGAACATGGTAAAAGCAAGCCAAATATATTTATAACAGTTACCTATAATAAAGCTATGAAAAATATAAATCATTGCAGACATTTCCTAAGATTAATATGTTTTTACAGCTGCAGTTATGAGGTTGTTGCTACTAAGAGTATGCTGATAACTTTATAATACTCATTAAATTTATTCTTACATTAACACTTAGGCAATATATTTTATTTTAAAATTATATTTGTAAATTTAATTAATATTTAAAAAATAAAATAATAAGCCAACACATATAGTTACATGAAAGCTGATGCAATTAATATCATTGAGTAATTAGGGAAAAATCTTTATTTATAACAAATTAGCAGTTAAACATAAACCTGGTTTTGGCAACTGAATTATTTTGTCTTGTCAAAATTCTAGACAGTTTTTCCTATGATATTGTGTTCAAATTTTTCAATATCATTAATGACTAATTATCTGCATTTGATAAATCAAAAAATGAGGTGATATTAATCATAAAGACTACATTTATTATTTGACACAGACTATAAGAATAAATATGAAATGATAATGTAAAAATTATTTGACTATAATTTCAATGCATTTAATGATGCAGTTCTAGTTTTCCCACCCTTTTGTAAGATGAGTAGGAATAAAACCATAATTGATATTGTGGGTAAATAAATGTATGTGGAAGCAAGTTGTAGATTCCCGAAAATCAGAATTTTTAGCAAACAACCATATGATACGAATAAATTAAAGAGTTTTCATAGAACTTAAAAAAAGACAATTAAAGTTGATGATATATTTGAACTTGTGATGGTTCAATTTTATAATCTATAGAAATATTTGTGCTTATAAAAAGGCCAAAATGTTTTGCATTCTAATCATTGTAACTACTTCATTTAAAGACTTCTAATAAATATATTGTAAATTTATTTATGGTATGTGTAGGCACCAAGTAAAAATGAAGGACTAAATGAGGTATCAGAAAGTTCTTATTTATTATTGTAATTCAACATCTGGACAGAATTCTGAGATGTTAGGTAAAATATTCACACTATGGTAATCATAGTTAATATCATATTTTCACAAGTTTTCAATTAAACACTACCTTACTTTGATTTTAAGAAATTTTGTACAGTGTTGAGTCTTCAACAAGCTGGATCTTCTCTTCATGAAATGGTAATTAAAAATTTACTCCTATGACTCCATTACTTGTACAAATATTAATTTCTAATTTGTTTCTTAAAAATTCCTAGTGTCAAAATGCATCTTTCATGATGTTGAAAATATTTCTGGAGAGAAATTCAACAGTCTAAACAACAAATCTGTAATCTTGATGACTTTACATGACTATGTTTCTTTTTAATCCATGCATATTGTTTGTTTCTACAGTCTGCAAAGAAAGACACTTTTTTTCATTTAAACACTGCCTGGCCCATTATCTCTAGCCTGTTATTGGCTAACTCTCACATATTAGTTTAACCTATCTCCATTAATATGTATCTCCACTTGACTGTGGCTTATGGGCATTAGTCTAACCAGCGTCCTTCTTGGGCAGGAGAACCATGGCACCTGCCACTCTGCCCTTCTTCCCAGAATTCTGTTCTGTCTTCCCCACCTACCTGAGATCTGCCCTATCAACTAGGCCAAGACAGTTTCTTTAATAACCAATGAAAGCAACACAAATACAAAAGGACCTCCTACATCATTTCCTCTTTTCTGTTTAAACAAAAAGGAAGGCCTTAACATACTAAAATTACATATAACAGGTATCAAACAAGAATTACAGTTACAATACTTAGATCTATTTTATCTTTTATCATAACAATGGAAAACTATAATTATCTATCTATTCTTCAACTCCATCAAAGATTCCAGACAGATATAATATTACCTAAGTAAACAAGAAGTTGCTTATTTCTTGTTTACTTAGAAAGATACTTTTGATGATATAGAGGAGAAATCTTTTTCCATTAAGGTATCAGAACAATAAGTTAGATCGATGTAACATGTTCACTGGTCAATGGTCAAGGAAAGCTGCAGATACTTTAGGGAAGAGCAGAAGATGCTAACTGATACTGTGCCCAGGAAAGAGACAAGGTCTGTACATGCAAATCTGATAGTACTTAGTCACCAGAAACGATTTTCTTACCTAGGCTGCTTTTTATCACCTCTAGAGGTTAATTTATAAGCAACCCAAAATTTAAATTCCTCTCCTGAATCAGACCACATGGTTCTTTTTTTTTTCCAGTGCCTAAGATATTTTACCTGTTTTTATTATCTTCAATTCCAGTTTTCACAAATTACAGGATTTAATTTATTGCTGCTGAAAACAGGGTTATGTTTTTAGTTGATAAGAAATATTTATTTAAATATAAACTTCAAAGAGTGACTAAAATTATATATTTATATATTATTGTTTAACAAATAAGTTCCCAAACTATATTACTTAATCTTGTTGATATTATATTTTATTTAAAATTTTCTCATTTAAAAATATTTGAATTCATATTACAACACACTATTCTATGTGTATATAATATGAAAACAATAAAAAAAAAACTGTTGTAATGAAAGTTTGACTTCTTCCTTTCTGATTCGAATCCCCTTGATCTCCGTATGTTGTCTTATTTCTATTGCTAGAACTTCAAGAACTATGTTGAAGAGATATGGTGAGAGTACACAGCCTTGTCTTGTTTCTGATTTTAGTGGAATGGCTTTGAGTTTCTCTCCATT
>LOEQ01008795.1:96880-126612 GCA_001685075.1 Bramus lutescens
TCATTTGACAAATTCATCTATAAAGTTATTCATCTTGAAAGAATTAATTTTGGCAAAAATTAGATTTTGAATACATTGCATATGATAAATTTTATAAAGATGAAATTAAAATAATCAGAAATACAGTTGTTCATTTGATGTCTTAAAGAAAAATATGTTTTCTGCATCTGAAATCTTCCCAAAATTTGAGAGTTCATATTTGAAAATAAATTGAAATGATGACTTTGGAATGGTGATGTCTATTTTATTTTTTATTGAAGTACTCGCCATAGATTAACTTTTATTTTTTAAACTATTTTTGTTTGTTTGCATTAGTATTTTATATGTATATGTAGAAATTGAAGTTACAGGAAGTTGTTAGCTGTCATAAGTGTGCTGGGAATTGAACCTGTGTCCTCTGGAAGAGGAGTCAGTGCTCTTAACCACTTAACTATCTGTCCAACCTAGAATAGAAGACCTTAATTTTTATTATTCTTGTTTTTTTTAAATAACTACATACAATTTCTTCAAAAGGATATAATGTTTGTGTATATGCATGTTTTGGAGAAAATACCTCAGTAGAAGTTATCTAATTTAGGTATCTTATTGTCACTGTGAATTGGTTTCAATTCCAGTTAAGTGAATTATGGATGTGGCCTCTTCTACTCGCAGCCCCTGACACCTCACTGCAAGTCATACTCATTGCAGTGTAGAGACATCAACTAAACTCCCAATTGAAGTATTCAACTGGAAACACTCAGATTGTGCAGTTGTGAATAAAAATAAATTTGCTTTTCAGGGAATTTGGCCGTTGGAAGGTAAATAATCTTGCAGTTGAGAGAAGAAATTTCCTTGGCTCTCCTTTGCCTCTTGCCCCTGAATTCTTCCGCAACATAAGGCTTTTGGGACGACGACCTACTCTTCAGCAAATCACAGAAAACCTTATCAAGAAATATGGGACACATTTCTTGCTATCTGCTACTTTGGGAGGTAGGAGCTTTTGAAAATATCTGTTCTTCTGTTTGCCTGTGAATAAACCTGTATATTCACTCTAGGAAAACCCTTAATCCATATCACCACTGTAGACTCGTTTCATTATCAAAAATGTTGATGAACTGATCACTTAACCTCTTCTATAATATTCACACTCATGAGAATGATAAGAGTATTACTTAGTGTCTTCCTAAAAGCTTCCTAGAGTGCCAATATACATGAAATGTATGCATAGTTGTGATAATCTATTATACAAAGTGATATGCCAAATCATGTTTAAAAATAAACAGCTTCAGTTCAGGTGAGAGTCATCAATTCTGGTAACAGAGAAAAGAAATGATTTCCAGGAGTAAGTGTTAAAATTCTGATTTTAAAATTGTGCTCTTCCAGGAGTCTGTACTTGGCTTATGATTATGGGAAGGAGAAACATATAACAGCTGATTGATAATATTTTTTTTAAAAAAGGTTAGGAAGTTTAAGAAACCTATGATCATGCCTGGTTAAATAAGGGCTTCATATTGTGATTAGTAATCTGAACCCTGAATAATCATGAAGAATGTATAAGGAGGTAAAAATTAAGAAAAAATGAAGTTATCTTAAAATATTTTCAGTCTTCCAATTCTCTATATGTAGTTATACAAGTGTCTACCATAAGTTCTGCAGATTTCAAAGAAAGTACCAATTAATAATCAATAGTATTGATTCTATATGAGACTGGTTATAAAATTTGGACATGGTAGCTGAGGGAAGAGTATGTGCTTCCTTGTCAGCCTCTCTATGAATTTACAAAAGGTGGCTGTGCTGATTTTGTCAGTGGAGCAGTGCTGTGGAAGGCTGCTTTCCTTCATGTTTCTCAGCATTATAGGATCAGACTTTTCTTATCCCCCCCAAACCAGTCTGTCAGAAATACAGTTAATTATTTTAGGAAATATCCCATAATAAACTTTGTCTTCACCTTGTTGTTGGGAAGCTTACAGAAAGTCATCACATATACAAGAAAGTCTTCAAAATTTACCAAAGATTTCTTTTATGGTTCATTCTTCATACTAGGTATTTGAAAACCTGAACAAACTATGATATATTTTTAGAGGGAATTCCATTCATGGTCTTTATCATAAAATCTCAGTTTGTTGTGCTTTATAAGTTGAAAATTGCAATCAAGTTCTAGTTTTCTTCTCAAACATCACATGTGACTCTTCCTAACCTTTTTTTTTTATTGCAGTGACATTTAACTTATTACGTAATATAAGTATTTTAGAGGAATTCCTGCTCAACCAAGAACAGAATTTTTGCACTATATTGTCATCATATTTTGCCTTGTTCATAGAATGAATACATATTCAAAAGTACTTTTTGTTTGTATAATTGTTTATGATATCTCTACTTCATTTTCTTCAAGAAAAAGATGTTGCCTATATGCGTCATTCTTTCTCTCCATGGTTATAATAGACATTGTAAGACAGGTTCTGGTTAAATTGCATGTTTGATAATTGACTATTCTGCACTGACGTGATTCCATCCTGCGTGTCTATTCTGAGGAGCAGCAGGCAATACCCTCCGTCAGCTTCTCTGCCACTGAAGAACTCGCCTACACATCATGGAATACTCGATGGACATGGACATGAGTCCTCTAAGGCCTCAGAACTACCTTTTCGGTTGTGAACTAAAAACCGACAAAGATTATCACTTTAAGGTGGATGATGAGTATGTGCACCATTTATCACTAAGAATGGTTAGTTTAGGTGCTGGGGCAAAAGATGAATTACACATCTTAGAGGCAGAAGCAATGAACTATTGAAGGCAGTCCAATTAATGTAACACTGGCAACTTTGAAAATGTCCATACAGCCAGCAGTTTATCTTGGGAGCTTTGAAATAACACCTCCTGTGGTCTTAAGGTGAAATGTGGTTCAGGGACTGTGTACATTAGTGGGTAGCACCTAGTAGCTGTGGAGAAAGATGCAGAGTCAGAGATGAAGATGAGGAGGATGTAAAGCTGTTGAGTATGTCTGGAAAGCGATTTGCTCCTGGAGGTGGCAAAAAGGTTCCACAGAAAAAAATAAAACTTGATGACGATGATGATGATGAGGAGGAGGATGATGAAGATGAAGATGATGATTTTGATGATGAGGAAGCTGAAGAAAAAGTTCCAGTGAAGAAATTTGTATGAGATACTCCAGCCAAAAATGCACAAAATCAAACCAAATAGAAAAGACTTAAAACCATCAACACCAAGATCAAAGAGTCAAGAGTCCTTCAAAAAACAGGGGAAAAAAATCCTAAAACTCCAAAACTGACCCAGTTCTGTAGAAGACATTAATGCAAAAATGTAAGCAAGTATAGAAAAAGTGCAATGAACAGTCTTGGGCAACATTGGTAAATTAAGCCCAAAAATGGAGAAAGAAGTTAAAGGAGAAACAAAAATATTCCGTACTGAGTAACATCAACAATACAGACTGAAGTCTTCTATTTAATCTCAATCCCCTTTCTTTATTGGGTATCCATCCCCTTGCATGCTGGAAGCAATCTCTTGTTTTCCTAAAGCAATTTTTCTTTCATTCTTGTGATGCAGAGAACTTTACTGATTTCTACACTTCTGTATATGCCTCATCTCTTACCAGGTTTTAATACATTTGTATCCTTAGCTGCTCAATAAATTAAATAAAAAATTGACTATGCCAGGGACCAAGAATACTGAGTTTTATGACAAATGTAAATACTTATAATGATTACATATACTTTTGAAATTCTGTCTGAATGGAAGGAAATAATCTAAAATGAGTAAATTTTATAAAGGTTCATAACTGAAGAGTATCAGGGTCATAGCAAAAGACAGAAATGTAAGATATTGCAGATGGAAAAAGGATAGAACCTTCTCATATTTAGTAAATGGCAGAAAACATGTAATATATATATATAATGAGAAAACATATATACATATATGCATATATAAGAAAATGATAGAATATTTCAAAAATTGTAATTTTGTGTAACCTTTGTCTATTTTTCTTTGTAATATCAAGTACTATAAATATAATAAAATTTATACAATAAGAATATCTCATTTGATAAAACTGCTAGCTTTTAGAATTTGAATAAGTTCTGACACATGTAAGGCTTCATTACCATTATCAAAAATAAAGTTTAGAAGTAGAAAAAACAGAAGTATATGCACCTTCGATCAGTAAAATTCTTAACATATTTTACAAATTTTGAACATAATTGTTGCATTATTTTTATAATATGAATGGTACATTTTGTTTTTCTTTTACCATTTTATAATGTTTTTTGCTGCTGCTGCTGGTGTTGGTACCAGTATTCTACAAGGGGTGTTTCAAAATCTTCTAGGGATTAAGTCACTTTGCAGGTTAAGTTTTCCAATGACACAGAGTTATGTCAGTATTTACACATGCCAGACTGTCTTCCACCAAATATCCCAAATAATCCAAATAGAGACTACTAACAACAATGAACAATTAAATGCAATTGTATGATCCAAAGTCAACATAAATTTGGCTATTATAAAACAAGAATGTTTCTAAAAATTAAAGTGAGACTATTCAATTCACAAAACAAATAAACTAAACCATTTAGGGGTAAATTTATACAATGTCACAACTAAAATTTATCATGTATGCAATAATACCCTGGTAATAGCAATTTAATCCAAATAATGTAACAAAAAGTCAATCTGAATTTATAGAATAAACAAACAATTGATTCTGGAATATTCTTACTGCTTAAAACAAATTCAGGCTCAATGAAATCTCTACAACACTATTAGTGGCATTATTGACTGAAAAGAAATATAAAAAATTAAAATTTGTATTGAAGTAAAGAAAACATTCTAAATATCTAAAGCCATTTCAACATTCTGAACAAAAATAAGACATTGAAAAGTATGCAATACAACATTCTGATTCAAAATAAGGTTCAAAGCCACATAAATTCATCATGAAGTCGTTTTCTCTCATAATTTATTGTGTGTGCTTAATTTATGTGAAAGTCCTGTTCAACCCTTCCTTTATGGCCATTGAATTGGAATTACTAACCCATCCTTCTGATCATGGAATAACACTTGAATTTAAAGATCAAGGCATTTTCTATCCTAATGATGTTTAATCTAAATGTTACCTATAGATTCATTCTAGTCTTTCTATTTGATAGAGTTAATAATTGAGTTGAATTAAGTGAAATTATTCAGTAGGTTAAGCATATACACTATCTTCAATTAGAAAATAAACAATGACTAATTGCACGCAGTCTTAAAATTGCCATTGTAATTGGTCTTTATACATTTGCTTCATATTTTTTAGCTGGTCAAGCATGAGATTATCATAATCTGTTAAAACACACACACACACACACACACATATATATATGTATATATATATACATATATGCATTTTATATGTGTGTTTTTAACAGAATATAAAAATATATGTATATAAGTTGGTTAAGCAGCATGAGATGTATAATAATTAGTTTAAACTAATTCTACCTGTACTTTTTCTTATCATTTTTCTTGACCCTCCTAAAATGCTAAGAATAATTAAAACATCAGAACACTGAAGGCACATATATATGCACATTTTAAACCAAAAATGTTAATGTTGTCATTGTTTTATGACAAGAATATTCACCAAAACAAGAGCATTTAGAAAAAGTGAATTGACCATAATATATTCTGTGCCAATATTAAAGACATGGAAAAATATGTGAAAGATTTTTTCCAGGGTTTCCTAGGGCACCATACTACTGATTTCATGCTATTGACTTAGATATAATATCTGGATCCTTCATTTGAAGACTTTAATAAGATATTATATGATAAATAAAACTGCTGATTGAATTATCTTTCTTCAAAGAAAAACCGCTATAAAAATACCCTTCTTCAACATGAATCATTTTATCAGAGTGTTTTATTTTTACCACTTCCAGACTGTTCATCAATTTAGTAAAGCTACTTGCTGTTACTTTGAACAATGATATTCAAAACTCATCACAGTTTAAATTTCTAAAATGAGCTGTTAAACTTAAGGAATCTATACTTAAAAGAGTAAACTGCTTGAGTATATTGATTTTCAGCAAAGGAATATATTTCATGACTGTTTGTTTGCTATTTTATTAGAATATTTAACAAATTCAGGAATAAAAATGCATCTTTTAATGTATATGAATATATATATATATAAATAATAAATGAGGACAAAAAGATGACCTTAAAATTCAAGGTACTGACTTATTTAGAGAGGCCATAACTTAAAAATATTAGATTTCTGGTTTTAAGTCTTCAAGTAAATCTGAAAAGTGTTGTTACTAATTATTTGAATAAAATTATTATATCATATGTTATAATAATTGTAAGTGTACCTGATTGTTATTTTCTAGATTAAATTATTTATTTAGCCCGGCAGAATAGTACTGGAAAGGTACAACTTAGCCCATGCTCTTAATCTATTTCAAGAATTGAGGAAAACCAGTAATTGTTGGTTCTTCCTACAACCCCACTGTCAAAGGCACAAGAGCTGTGGTACAGTGAATTATGCCACCTTAGCATCAGAAGTCTTTATTTTATTGTATCACATTTTTTGAAACAAAACAAATGAGTTAAAGATAGAGTTATTTAATTGACCCACTGAGTGTGTGTGTGTGTGTGTGTGTGTGTGTGTGTGTGTGCAGGTTTGTAAGTCCAAATACTGTTTCCATTATCAGTGGCAATAAGAGGTGCCCCAGGCAGGTTTGAGTTACCTGACACAGGAACTGGGAGCCAAAGTCAGGTCTTCAGAAAGAGCAACAAGTCCTATTAATCACTATGTCATCTATGACTCCTCAATAAAATCATGTTTCTAACAGATATATTACTAATTAAATCAGTTTTTTTTTAGGAACAATCAGATGTGTTACTCTCCATTACTTTAAAACAACTTTTAACAGATATATCTCTGGATGATGCATAATATAATTTCAAGTACAAATTTCATTTTGAATTTACAGATCCATTAAATGCCATAATTAAATATTTACCAAATAACACTGCACTTTACGTATGGATTTTAAGACAGGCTTTCTCGGTATCTGTCCTGGATCTCATTCTGTAGAACAGGCAGGCCTTGAACTCACAGAGATCCACCTGACTCTGCATCCTGAGTGCTGGAATTACAGATGTGTGCCATCACTGCCCAGCTGACACTACTTTTTTTTTCAGTTGCAAGTACTCATGTGTTTTTTTTTTCGCTAAAGGAAATTCTTGTTAAGATGTACTTTTGTTTGCAATATTGCAAAGTATTATTTTTAAGAGTATTTATTTTTACTTGAAAAAACAGTATTTTCTACAAATATGGACTGAACTATATATAATATTCAGTATCCATAATATTATTAACAGAACAAGCACTTATAATATATTAATACTCTTCCACTAAAAATGAGTATTGATGTCATTTTAATAGTTTACTTTGCTTGACTATTTAAAAATATTTCCTTTATATTAAAGAAAGATTAGAAATAGTAAGATAAAGTTTTTGTAGAAGAGCTGTTAGCGTTTCTTTCCTATTTTTGAATCCCCACAAGCTTAAAACTTAAATATTCTTATTTAAGTTTAGTAATAGTCAATTTTCACTTTAATCCCTGTGAAGTATACTCTGTACCAGGTATCCACAACTGCAATTTCTTGTCATATGTTACTTTTTCCCAATCAATTAACACCTGTCACCATCCTTCCATCTGAATCTCTTCTAAGAAAGTGTAAACTTCTTTTAATTTAGTTAAAATTAACATAATTGGGGAATGAGTAATTGAATATAAATCCATATCTTAAAGAAACATGAATAATTATCTAAAAATCTTAGAAATTACTTCTATGGGGATATTATTAGTTTTGTTATGAGGAAAAGATAGCAAGGATAGTACAGACATATTTTCTGAAGTTTAGACCATCAGCATTGTTGGTTTAGAATGCAGCAAAAGAAAAAGAGGATAGACTCGTTTTGGTTCGGACACGGTACTCACTCATAATTCTTCATTCTATCAATCTTTCCCATGTCTCTGATATGCAAAATGAAAGGCCTGAAGATAAGAAATACGTTTTCATTTTGACTGTTTCCAAGACAATGATAGTAAATATAATATGGTAAATTGAAATGAAAATTTCCATGTTATCTGTTTTTAATAACAGTATTCTTAATAATAGAGGACTAGATAAAAGTTAAGTGGTATAATGCCTTTCAGTCAAGTACAATTTTACTCAGCATCCTTTGTGCAGTATATTGGTAAAGCAGATCAATAATATACACATTGTTTGGTTAATACATACCTGCTATCTATGACAAAGCTTAAGAACTAAATGCTTATTGCAGTAGCATCACTGGGTGATTAAAAAAGATAGTCATTTCTTTTGGAATTAGTCCTTTTGTGTATAATGATCTCATGAATTTGGAGGGAATCAACAGCATCACCATCATCTTTGAGCTTGTTAGAAATGCAGAATTGCATATTTAGTCCCAGGTCTATTTCACAACATTTATACGTGACTTCAATACACATTAAGTTTGAACATCACTTCTTGTAGTGCCTGATTAAATTCGAAGTGCACTCAAATGAACCAGAATTCTGGCTTCTGAGAATAAATGTATAGAAAGCATAGGAGCAATTCTGAGCACTAAAGAAATATACTTGCATGTTCATTTTGTGTTGATTTTAACTGTCTTCAAAATTAGAAGAAAATTAATTTTCTTTCAGTCAGTGGAGATACAACGCAAACTAACCTTGAGCTATGTTGAATTACTTTTTCATTTAATTGCACTATAGGGAGCATTATGAGGTATGAACAATTTTAGTGATAACAGTTTCATCATTTCTTGAGGATAACTGTTAATGGTTGTTAGGGTCAACTGATCTCCTTTAGAGTATTTTAGGAAATATTTTGAATTGTTTTTATGCTGTAAAAGGGTAACTATTTCTCTTCTGTAATACGGTGCAAATGTTAATTTGTGTTAATCTGACATGTCTCTATTTTACCTACTGTATTTATGTATAAAAATAATTCTACTTATTGTAAGGAGACCTTTTCAAGGCTGTTTATTCCTTATTACTCTTAGTTTCTGAAGCACTCTTGTCCGTCTCCTTCATTAGATGAGTAGCAAACAACTACCACGTTGTGCACCTTCACTATAGCGAGAAAGATAATTATTGAGAGCAAAATGCAAAGGCAAACTGAATACATGCTCAAAAGGACAGAACACTCACACAGAAAGTAAAATTTCATACAAGAAATTATATGGCTTCCTATTAGAAACATGCAAAGATATTTCTTGAGATACATGCCTATATCAAATGTAAAATTTTAAACATATTTAAGCCAAATTAAGATATTTCTTCCTATGGAGAGCTTTTGTTTATAAATTGTTCTATATGCAAAATTTGCATCAAAACAAAGATACATCCAAATGAAGCTTTAAGTGTAAATATGTTGAAAGGGGTTAGATTTATTTGCCCTTTGTGGTTATTATTTAATTTTTTATTCATCCAAAAATGTATGATAGTGCAGCAACAAACTGAACTGTACTAATCACAAAATGAATAAAACATGGTCATTCCGAAGACTTAAAATCATTATACATACATCAACTATTAATAAAAATGAGTCTATGAATTTGAGGGAAAACAGGAGAACAGCATGAGAGGTATTGAAAGAGAGGAAGAGAAAGGTAGTATACATTGTACTGCTGTGGAATATTACTTCAACTATGTAAAGTTGTGATACATTGTTTTAGCCTGAACTTGTTCACTTATATCAAGGTGTGTTGCTGGTTCACGTTTTCTGCCTAAGGTACCTAATTGGCCTCATAAAAGCTCAATAGCCGATAGCTAGACAGTAGAAAGATTGNGGAGGGGCTGGCAGGCAGGGAGAGTAAATGGGAGGGGAGAAAAGGGTAGAAGGGAGTAGAGAACAGAGAATGAGGGAGAGAGAAAGAGACATCTGGGTTGTTGGCCCCAAATGAAGCCTGCTAAAATGTACTTTTTTTCTATTCACTATGATACTGCTGTAAAGAAAGACCATGATCACGGAAACTATTATAATCGAAATCGTTTAAATGGTGGCTTGGTTACAGTTTCAAAGGTTTAGTCCATCATGATCATGGCTGTTAACACGATGGCATGCAGGCAGACAGTAGCTGTTAGCTATAGCCTGACCCATAGGTAGAGGGTTTGGCACGAACACCTAAAATTTCAAAGTACACCCCAAGTGGCACATGATTTCTCCAATAATTTCAAGCCACCTAATCCCTTTAATTCTAAGAGTGCCACTCCCTGAACTAAGCATTCATTTGAATATATGAGCATATGGAGGCCTATATTATGCAAACCACCACATATTTATAAATTTATAAAAAAATCTATGCATAATAAAAATATAAAGGCTCCAAAAAGCAGTGAATTAAAATCTGATAGTTTATAACAGTATCTGCTGATGGCTATGAAAACCCCATGGTTCTCTTGAATTTTCTTCTCGTTATGGAAGCTTAAGAAGGCTCAATCTGGATTGTCCTGTCTTTAGACAGAATAATGGAGAAAAGAGGTATAATTTTTCTTTGCTTGTAAACATGAAACATGTACTGCATGATGACACACACCTCATTCACTTTTTATGTGTTGATCATTGATCACGGCTCTACCTTTCAATACCATAAGAAACAGATCTTCTTCTTACACTGCTTATAAATCTCAGCAATGGTTCAGTTATTCACATATGCTTATTTGTCACCATAAAACAATAAATTATTGCACAGTTGAATATGATATGTTTAATTATTATTACTGATTCAACCATGGGATTCATGCAATGATAGATTTCTTTAAAAAAAAAGTGAGACTATAAATTTTTCATTTATCACCTCCTACAAAGCTGTATCATATACCCCTCCCTAACTACACTTCCTTCAAATCATGACTTCACTTTCACTTAGTTATTTCATGTGCGGATGTATATGCATATAAATGTCTTTTCCTAAACATAACTTGTTCAGCCCATACACTGTTATTTGTAAGTTTGTTTTGAAGACTGACCATTTAGTACTGAACAATCAATTGCTGTGCTCTTATTTTAGGTATATGAATGTTTTGTCTACATGTATGTTACCTAGTGCCCAGTAAGATATCTGATGATAGAATTAAGAAGATTGTAAGTTGCCATGTGGGTTCTGGGAACCAAACACAAGTCTTTGCAAGAGCAATAAGTGCTCTTAACCATTTAGCCATCTCTCCAGAACCTTTATCTAATTTTCATTCCTTTAATTTCAGTTCTAAATTTTTAAAGAGTATTATTTCTACTAATAGTAATGTGATATACATGAGAATGACATAAACCAAAGAAAAAAGTAAATAGAATCAAAGTTCTTTAATTTCTATTTCTTTTGGAAGTAACAGATTCCATTTGCATATAAATACAGGAAAAATAAAGCATAACTTAAAAAGCCATGCTTCAGAAATATATAAAGCTTTCAGTTAATTGGTGTAAAATCAAAATTGTGATTTTGTTTTGTTTTATTTTTCTGTGCTTCTCATCTCCACGAAAGAATCTTGCAAAATCTATGCTTGAATTGTGTACACACTATCACAGAGTTTCAGGTGAAGGAGACAGCTGCATGGTTTCCACATGGACCAGTTAGATCTTTTCCTGTCTGCATTCACTTATTCGTGTTCTAGCAGGTTTGGGATGCTGAATCACTTCCAAAACTACAGTCCGTGTTTGCAGTGTGTGACTGACCTTTATAGCTCATGCCTTCTTTATAGATAGCAGGTTGGAACATACATTTCTAAAATATTTGTATTGTTGAATACTTGCAGAAAATTATAAAATTGAGAATGTAGGCTTATTTCTTAATTCTTTGTATATAAGTATCTCAAGTGATTTGTTTACCATAAAATTGGAAAAATATGGTAGTGGTTCATATTTTTACAATTAAAAATTGATGTCATACAAAGACAAAAATGTTTATTCTCTATAAAGATTGAAGGTTCTAGAAAATACAAAGAATTTTAAAATATCAAAAAATGCTTGGCATATTAAAAACAGTAAATTAGTATAGATTTTATAAAAGTATAACAGCTTACATAAAGATATAAGGTTTTCTCATATCTGACTAAAGGGGGATCATTTACATACATGAATTAATATCTTATTATAAAGAATAGATGAACAATTTGCAAGTGGGTAATCTTTATCAGACTATTAAAAACCCACAGCTATGTTTAAATATTTTGATTATAAAAATACCCTAGGTAATAATAATGATTGACTCTAGATCAAGTAGTAAAAAAAATCAGTAATTTGTGGTTAATATGAAAATCATGCGGTACAATAAAATTCTGGAAAAAAGAATAAATTAATATTTATTATATTCATTTTGCTCTGCCAAGGGCTGTATAGGAATTACATTGCTTAATGTTCCCAGAGTTTTGAGAGAGGATATTACCTCTCATCTGGAAGTAAGGGCACTAATTGTCTATAAAACTTTGATAAAATATCAAGATCAGCAAGGAGTGGACAGGAAGTGATTAGAATTTATCCATCATGTGTGACAGCAAAATTATGCATGTCCCTCCCATTCTATGATTTTGTCTTTGTAATGTCTTATTTAAATTATCCAAATTTGAATAAGTAATATAATTGCTAAACAGTGTACTAATAAGTGCAAAATAAACATAAAGCAAAGAAAACCAGCTAACAAAACACAATCCCAGAGAACTTAGACAACAATGAGGATACTAAGAGAGACATATATAGGTCTAACCTGCATGGGAAGTAGAAAAAAAAAACGGTATCTCCTAAGTAAATTGGGAGCATGGGGACCTTATGGGAGGATTGAAGTGTGGAGGGGAGAGGCAGGGATGGGAGCAGAGAAAAATGTAGAGCTCAATAAAAATCCGCAAAAAAAAATTATACATTTTTTCTTATTGTATGAAGTATAGATTTTTTTCAGGTTAGAAGAAAATATAAATGACTCTGATTATATACACTAAAGTAATAAAAATAGAGGAAAAAATTCTTCCTTAGATGGAAAATGCATATTCTTCTTGCTTGTTCATTTCTGGTCCACATTTCCTTATGCTCATGTCTGCTTAAATATTCAGAACTCTGAATATATCATTTCAAATATGTCATTTCTCACATTAGCATTTTTGAGACACTTTATCTAAAACAACAATTAGTGCATCTTGCTATGTATTACCTTCGATTTTGTATGGGACAACATATTGGGCAAATAGTCTTAAATCAGTGTATTTTAGTAAAGTTAAAAAGAAGGTTATGCTGCTTCAGTAGTCTGGAGCAAAGGATAATTGGAACTTTATGAGAAATTAGTTAATAATGTAGATTTTCTTATCACCTAAAAATGATGACAGAAAAATGTATCTTAGAAATATGCAGTCAGAGAACTTATTTCAGCATATGGGCACAAACTAGAGAAGTGAGATAAAAAAGTTATTAAACGAAAATAGAAAAGGCAGGCTTTATTAATAAAAAACAGTCTTACTAAATATGGTTTGGCTTAAAAGAATTTTTTGTTTTGCTTTTCTCAACATTACTTGGATTCAGCTGGTTATATTTAGGAATATGTATGAATACACAGGATCATAGATGCATCCAAGGACAGTGAAAATCAGACAATAAACTTGAAGATCAGGGAGGGTTATAGGGGCAGAAAGGGAGAAAAGCAAAGGGATAAGTGCTGTAATTAAAGCGCCATTCTTTAAAAAAAATTAGCCTTTTTTTAAATTACCAATCCAAGTTTCTACTTTCTCCATTCCTCTCATTGTCTCCACACACCCTCCCTCCGACCTCAGCCCCATCTAATTATCAGAGAGAGTAAGGCACATTGCCTTGTGGGAGGTACAAGTCCCTCCCTACTATATCTAGGCTGAGCAAGGTATATTCAAAGAGATTAGGATCCCAAAAAGCCAGTACATGCAGTAGGGATAAATCCTGGTGCCACTGCCAGGGGCCCCTAAGCCTGCCCCAGCCATGCAACTGTCAACCCTATTCAGAGGAACTAGTTTGGTCCTATGCTTTGTTCCTTCCCAGTCATGCTGGAGTTAGTGAGCTCCTATTAGCTGAGGCAAGCTGTTTCAGTGGGTGAACCCATCATGGTCCTGACCTCCTTGCTCATATTCTCATTCCTTCCACTCCTCAACTGGACTTTCAGAGCTCAGTCAAATGCTCTGATGTGGGTCTTTGCCTCCGCCTCCATCAGTTGCTGGATGAATATAATCTTCAGTTTGACTAAAGGGCAAGTCGAGATTGGGACCCCTCTCCTCTTAGGATCTTAGGTGGGGTCATCCTTGTGAATGCCTGGGAATTTAATCTCTAAAGCCAGGTTTCTGCCAACCATATAACGGCTCCATCAATCAAGATATCACTTTTCTTGCTCACACTTTGGAAATCAGTAGGGCGGTATCTAAGAAAGTTGGGAATAAAGTGTCATTTCAAAAATAAACAATAAGAAAATAATATTTTACCCATATCCTAAACTATTTACAAATCTCCTTTCTTAATACAACTGTTATTCCAAAATAATTTCTACTTCCATCTATTTATAGGTAAACCAAGTATTAATCTATAATTTGTCATCCAATTACAAAATTGAGGCCATGCTTAGAACTCAGTGGCTACAACATTAACTTTGGACCAATGCTATACTGCTGTACATTTCTCTAAACCTGAAAGAATCGTTCCTCATGTTTGGATATGTCCAGTACAGAGAACCCGGCACACAAGTTGCAGAAATTTCTCAGCAGTTGGCAGAAGGTGCTGCTTCTGAACAACACCAGTGCTTATTTGCTAATTCCCTGAATGGATGACTCACAAACACCTGAATGCCTAAATCCAGAGGATATTATGTCCTCTCCTAGATATCATAGGTACCCATAGTCACATTTGCACATACACGCACAAGGACACAGCCACAGGTGTACAATTAAAATGAAAATTAAAGCTAAAATAATTAAATTTGAAAAGCTAGGAAGCTACAGTTAAAAGACAAAAAACTGAAGAAAATATTCTTTAAAAATTCAATTTATTTGGCTGAATTTAATGATCTGGAATTTCATTGTAATCCTAATCTTGCTTAGGAATTTATCAATTTTAATAAAAACTTATTATAAATAAATTTCATTTAAAACCAAAGCAATCTAGAAAGAACATTATACTCATCCCATTATTGTTTTACTAAGTGTATTAAAACCTATCTGTCTCAAGTGAAAAGACTTGCAAAGAAAAGTCCATACATTTGAATTTAATCATCATACATAAAACTATGCTTAGTTATGAAGACTTCCCTACTTGTAAATAGGTTGTAAAATGGTGTTTGGGCCTTTATATTATATACTCATCTTAAAAACCTCCCTTTAAATTTATTTACAAAAATGAGCTACAATATAAAGCTCTTAAAACAATTTTTCCATGTCATGCTAATAGTAACATTTGATGTTGACCATAGTTTATTTTCTTTATTTGTGTTATTATAACTTTGTGTATAAAGAAACTTGGCTCTTACCATGTTTTGAGTATCTAATCACCATAGTTAGTGAATCCTTTTTTCCAACATTCCTCTCTCAAATTCCTTTCCCTTCTCTTGAAGTAAACTATTACTCTTATTTATGCTCTTTCCTTCAAATTTTCTACTCGTGTTTATCAGGTTAAAATAAATGTACACATATTTATAAACTCCCTTGTAAACTACTTGTTAAATAACCCCTTTTACCATTATTTATATGTTTTGTGCAGATGTGATCTGTGCTGCTCTCCATGATAGAGTGTATTTTATTTAACTCTGTATTTGTGGTGTGCTCAGTTCCTAGTGATAGGCATGTCTCTTTTCCAAAAGTTAAATACAATGTCTCAGTGTCATTTGCACATATTACAAGAGTATATTTCAATTGAATATATGAATCAATAACTGGCTACCTGCCTTCCAACCTTCCTTTCTTCCTTGTTCCCTTGACTGTATGCATGTACTTACACTTTTTTTTGTATGTTTATTTCATGTTATTGTTAAGTCTGTTGAACTGGTGTCTGATGTATTCCATACATCTCTTTCCAGTGGTAGTTCTTTTTATTTGCTTCCAAGGTACCTGTGTTGGCCATTTTTAAGTTTTCATTTTGTGCATTGTACAGGAACTTTTCAATGATCTAATTTTGTGATTTCAAAATAACCTGAAGAATTGGGAATGAAGGATGCTTTTCTCAGTATAACATACACCCTGGAGATTCTAGACTTTTCTCCCTTTGTTGCATATAGCAAGACCATCAAAGTTCTAAGAATCCAAGTATCTGAATAGCAGAAAAATATCCCTGGAATTTGGACCACCATTGGTATCAACATTCACTTATTCTCAGTTCATATGTTTGCTTCTGCTCAACTGCCAAGGGTGAAACTGTCTTTACCTGTGTAATGCCTTGCTTGAGACAGTCTCCTGCTCCTTTAACGTTTGTTTTAGCAATGTCAAGCCCTGCTGGTTTACACAAAGGCTTTCTGTGTCTTGTCTCACTTGGTGTTGTGTTAGGGTGAAGTCTAATTCTTCTGCATATATGTTACCTGATCAAAGACATTCTGGATAGCTTTTAAGAATAGATTCTTTCTAGATTTTGCCTCCTGTCTTCCACGTATTGTAAAATGACAAATAGGATTATTATTTCTCTTACAGATGTGCCAGAAATTATGTCACCGAAATCTGCAACTTGACGTGAAACTTGAAAGGGCTGTGGGCTTCTCTTGATGACAGGAATGTCAATCTTTCATTCAGTTAACCATTTAGAAGCAGTACTGTGTGCCTTTACTTACCTACTACATAACTCAGTGGTTGAGGCTATGCAAAGCTCTCTTCTCTGTGTTTCATGTCCTTTTGTTTGGGTAGAATAATATTTACTTTTATTTATGAAACTCAGAAATATTTCTATTTCTTTCTTTATTGTAGACTCCTATTTTTTCCTTGTTTTTATTGATTTCTTCAACAGCCTGTAGTTCACTGGTTTACCTACTTAAAATTCTGCTTTTATAAGCCTGCATATTTAGGACTTTAAAGAATCTTAAAAGAAGCAATGACTTGTCTGTTTTATGGTTTTGACATGCATCTTACCAACACATTAAATGTTCATAGCTGCAATTTCTTTGGAATTTATCTTTAAATACAGTATTACTATTTGTCAAATGACAATTTTGAGCTCACATTGTGATTCATTGAAATGTCTATCAGACTCCAATAATTTAAGCCAGTCATGCTATGCTAAACTTCCATTTAGGCTATTTTGGCATTTTTTTGTCAAATGCCTTGTATTAATACTGTATTACTTTATTTAGATAGATTTATAATGCACATTTATTTCTGAGGACCTCTTCATATGTTGAGACTCTAACTCTCAGAAAAGTATATGTGATAATTGTCATTAGTAATTTTCTTTTAGAATTTAGAATTGAATAGCTAGTTCTGGAATACAGAATATGACTTGATCTGTTTTGTTTAAATAAATTTACATTAAATTATGCATTAATTGGTTATTTAATGATAAACAATGATGTTCAGGAAAAACACCATGTTGTCTGTTAAAGTCTTGTTTTATGAGTTTTAAGA
Source organism: Bramus lutescens (assembly GCA_001685075.1). Lineage (NCBI taxonomy): Eukaryota > Metazoa > Chordata > Mammalia > Rodentia > Cricetidae > Bramus > Bramus lutescens. The sequence goes on from LOEQ01008795.1 coordinate 114,481, forward strand.
CTTTGTTATAAGTTTTAAATTATCTTCCCCTTTTCAGTGGTGGACTTTCATAAATACCGATTTTAACAATCCTACATTAATGTAGTTATCTCCATTTAGTTATTATCTTATATAGCTTATTTATATACAATTTATGATATTCAGTATTAATTTGTGTGTTGATTTTTATGAATTTCACACAAGTTCAATAGTATTAATCTTTATTTATTACTAAAAATATCTGCCCAATTTTCCTTATTTGTGTATTTTCTTTGTCATTGTATTTGTGTAGGTGTGTGTGTGTGTGTGTGTGTGTGTGTGTTTGTATTGATACAAACTTTCATGCAGCATCAACATGACATAAATTCACTATATGACCCTGACAAAGATCTTGGCTCCTGATTCCATCCTTCCCTTTATTCCCTGAATAGCAGTTTTACATGAAAATGCTATCACATCCAAAACTTTTGTGGGCCTAATTTTAATTAGAAAATGCCCTGACTTTCTCTAGCAAGTTGTTTGTCTTTCATGTTGAAAGCTACAACTTTTTCTTCTCAAAGAGCTGTGATCTAATTATTCATTTGCAAATAAATAAACATCCATTATCAACTTACATTATTTTATACGTGATGATCATAGATTTTATTTCTAGATATTACATGACAATATAGGAAGATTTTCTCTCTTGCCTGTCAGCTCTTATATAGACACATGTGCACTTCTTAATAATTATGAAATCTCAGCTGCTATCTTAAGATTGTTTCTAATTAGCTCTTATAACTTTAATTAACTCATTTCTATTAATTTACTTTCTGTCTTGTGACTTTTTTATCTTTACTCCGTACTGCCCATATTGCTTTCTGATTTTCTTCATGTAAGCCTAGTAACTCCACCTTCTTCTCAGTATCCTCGCTGCCCCCCAAAATCCTGGCTAACTATTGATCATATAACTTTTTATTATACTAATCACAGTGGCAAAACTTCACACAATATAAAGAAGTATTCCACAACATGATATGCTAATTTTTCTTTATTTCCTAACCTTGAAACAGTTTTATACTATTAAAATTATCACATTTGGTCAGAAGTAAAAGGTTCATTAATTTTACTGGTAAATAATGTTCATTAACAATGTACTTTTGATCATTGATTAAGAATAATAAATATCTGCTGTGGTATATGTTTTCAAATAGTTGATCAATTTTATGTGAAATTATGTATTTTTTTTTCTTTTTTAGTCTCTGTAAACATTTCAAAGATTCTTTTGTTTATTTCTTCAAAGCTTTGGCAGAATCCCCTATAGAATCATTTGTGTCAACTCAGTGAATTTTATGTCTAAAGGATACTATTAGCAAGAAACCAAAACCTTTTATTTAAACAATGTCATAAAATAATTACTTTTCTTGTTTCCAATTTTGATTTATTTTAGATTTTCTATGTAAATTGTTCCATGAACTTTTTTCTTCCCTTGGAAAAAATATGTGTTGAGAGTTGTTATGCATTTTCTATTTGCTCAAGTAAGCTGCTTTGACATTTAGTTACAATTTTAACATTTTAGAACCCATTGAAAACTACTTCTTTTAGGTATTTCTTTATTTCTTACAGTTGTTCTTCATCACACACTTTGTGTTAGATTCATAATTATTTCACAATTCAAGGAATGAAATCACATATGTTTATCAGTATGAACATATCTCTGTAAACTGTTATAGTTCTATCATTTAAACTGTGGTTTCATAAAAGTTTTGTAAGAAATGACAATATGGCCTACATCATTTGTCATAGAAAAATATTAAATATTCTCCCTTAGGATTTGAGGGAGGAGAGGAAATGGAGAAAGTTTTATAATTATATTAAAAACTCTAAAATTATTTTAAATCACTCAGTGTTTTGTATATGTAAAGTTTTTATTAAGAGCTTATTAAAATAAGGATTGACTGTCTTGCAGAGATCTATGGTCTAAAATTAGATGATCACAAGAGCTATTCTATTATAAAATGTATATCATCTTTCAGATATATGCTGTTCTTGTGGATGATACTTTTTTACCTACACAAATCACCCTTTCAATTTTTAAGTGGAAACACTTCTGCCATAACACATGGGTCACTAAGAGAGAAAATGAAGTTAATTTTATAATTATTTGTTAGATAAATATACAATGCTCTTAAAGTCTGAGAAGAACGAGTTCTTCATGTCCAACTTAGTATGGCTATTTTGCATTACTATCTGTTCTTTGGACACCAACGCTTCCCTGTTACTCATTGTAACTCTGTCACTGTTCATCACCATTATCAGTTTCTCCAACTTCTGTCGAGTTTAGTGATTTACATGGTGATTATCAATGCACCATACTTTAATACAGAATAGGAGCGGAACTTGGAATTTGATGCTAATGTATTTATACATGCTTAAGATAGGGATTCTGTGCATTTCAAATGTACAACAGAAGACTACTTAGCTTTTCCTCTTTTCATCTTGTTAAGCTATGATGTTCTAATACAGTGTTGCAAAACTTCAATTATTGTTTTCTCAGACTTTGCTTTGTGGTATGCAATTATTCACTAAGTTAGACTACATGACAAAATAAATTGGTTTAATGAAATTATCCTTTAACATGTTGATATTAAAGTTTGTTAAAGATATTTTGAGAGCCTTAAAAATCTGTCTTACTTATAGGTCCTTGGGAACGAAAATTATAAAAATTTTAATGTTCATTAAATTTTGTTGTTCTCACTGTTTTTTTCCTTCACAGCAGTTTTTAGGCATTCATCCTAGGAGATAAGTATCAAACTTACTTAAACTTGGAAATACAATTGTTTTTATATCATTAATTCAGGAGAGGAATCACTCACAATTTTTGTGGACAAGCGGAAGCTGAGCAAAAGATCTGAAGGAAGTGATACAAGCACTAATAGTTCGTCTGTCACTCTGGAGACCCTCCATCAGTTGGCTGCTTCCTATTTTATTGACAGGGACAGCACTCTTCGCAGACTTCACCATATCCAAATTGCATCCACTGCCATCAAGGTAACGACAAACTAACAGTAACATTGTCCTTTCCCTTTGCTTATTTCATTTCTATGATGTCTTTTTTGCTATATCCTGGGCCAGTTGTTTAAATGATTATGTTTGAAAATGTGTTTTGGTTTTTCAATTGCTTTTAATTATAAGGTGTAATTAATTAGATACAGATGGATGCAGTATATCCAAATTATATGTCAAAGTTTGCTTTTAATGAGCACATATAATTAAAATTTACTTAAATTTTGAGTTTCATTCTTGTTAAGAGTGACTCCTTGGAATGGTGTACATAAGATAAACCTTAAAATCATATAGATCATATTTACAATTGTTCCTCATACTATGCTTTTATAATACAGCAAGATGGTCTATTTTGATGAAAGTGAGGTATAGCAAACAAACATGAAAAAAATCTTGTCTAATGTATTTAAAAGAAGAATTAGAATGCATAAGTGTTTGAAATAATATATGCCATAATGTGGAATTGATAGAAAAATACAATCTGGTTGCTAAAGTTTTTTGGATTTTGTACATAGTAAGTCTGACTATCAAAATTAATCAAATGAAATGTGATGCATTTAACCAATCAAAGATTGAAGAAATAAAGACAGGAGAAACAAAGAATGGGGTTGTGAGATTATACCATTTTAGTGGCAATCCTATAGAATATTAAGCTATTCATATTGTTGTATTTTGCCAATGGCAAGAATATTAATAACTGAGCAGAGAATGGGTACAGTAAGTTTTTGGATGAATATAGCAATAAGAAAATAAATGCAAAGAACACTTTTGTGTTTTATATTCATTTCATTCTTAATACAAGAAGCAAACATTAAGTATAAAAATCATTATTTTATGAAATGAAAATGAATGTGTGCATGTCTTTGTGCATTTAAGTTGAAAGATGATCAGTTTAATATTTTAAGAAATGCAAGCATGCACACTGGCAAACACATACACACACACGTATTAAAGGTAATCTTGGAAAATATTGAAATATCTGTAGAAGAAGGATTATCAAACAATATGGAATGTTCTGAAATATGTTTGTTTAGTGTCTATAGTAAAAGAATTTGGGGATTTTTTCTGTTGATATAAATTATAAAATGCAATTTTACATAATTTATACTTTATGAAATATAATTCAACATTTAGAAGTCAGCTTCTCACTGTGAAACTTATATTGAGGAATGGAGTATATAAGCAATATTTATACTGCATAGATAAATATGTATCTAGTACAATTTCAGATATCTTTGATAGGATGTTATTAGATATTACAGGACACTACTGATAAGAAATAAGCTTTCCCAGAAATAAAATTTAATTATGAGAACAATATGTTAAGCTATAATTTATAATGCAGAAAACATGAACATATGTTTATTATGTAGTCATTCTCTTTTTCATTAAAGTAGAAATATACAGCTGAATTTTAGTACCTAGAAGTAAAAAATATTCACTAACACTTCATAACTAAATTTAATATTTGTCCATAGACTTTTTCTCTTACAAAGACATATGTCACTGAATACATAATCTTTAACGTAGCATGCAACTGCATATTAAAATTTATTTAGACTTTACTTACGCAAGTGCTGTTGGAAAGACAGGACCTCACAGAGTACACAGCCTAGCTATGTAGTAGAAATGAGAACTAGAGAGAAGAGACTCTGATGAGGAATTAGGAATGCAGGGTCTTCTCCGAAAGAGAAGAAGAAGTAAATTTGATTTTGGTAGCTGACACCCTCATCTTGATTGAGTGGGCATCGGACATTTCCCTTCTTCCATTGACAATAAAAGCTCCTGAATTCCCAAGCATCTGCCCAGAGTCAGAAGACTGACAGATGTCAAGTCTTAGATAATGGAGAAGAAACAAAGTATAATAGGGTGATGAAAGATGATGTGTGAATGACAACATTTATATTTTATATTTAAACTATAAAAAACAGGAAATGATTCATGGTCCAGATCATAAGAGCACGCCTGTGAGCTCATCCACAGACATTTATTAAGCATGCAAGAGTGAGGGGCAATAGGGTTTGAGAAGGATGCAATTGAGCTTTCTGGGATTCATGTTGTTTTCAATGCTATTAATTTTTAGAAGACATTGTAATTTTAAGTGACTGGTAATGTCTGAAGCAGGGTGAGTTGTGCTCTGGGATACTCTGAAGGGTTTATGCCACTGTGATATGTTCCAGCTGCATAAAGCTCCGGGGTGGGTATTCACATGAGCCTCAAGAGAACAGACTTTTTACAGTACAAATACTCTAAATAGGGGTCCAATGGGGATGAAACAAAGGTCTGTCTCACTTGCTTGTTTATGATATTACATATAATAAAAAGATTGAAATGATAGAGTAACAATGGTAAAAATGAATAAAAGGGGTGGTGAGATACATTCAAGAATATAAAATATAAATAATAATTATTCAACATTACTTTAAGCAAGCCACTTAAAGATTTATCCAGTACCTAGGCACACACACATGCATGAAAAAACCTAAGAGATAATGCAAATAATAAAATCAGTGTAATGAAGTAATTAAGTGAATACAGAGGTTGTTTTACTGTGTTGTAACTAAATTTAATTCCTTCATTAAATCCTGAGAGCTTGCATTCATTAACTTTACATATTATATCATATTATTATATATAAGCTGGTATTAGAATAACAAGATACATATCTTCCTTGTTTACTTGTAGTATGAATAAATATTGAATGCTTTTGCCTCTTAATTTACAGAATTTACAAAGTACTGTTAAAAAATAAACTCATACCAGACATCAACAAAATTACATCTAAATCTGCACAACCATGCCAAATTGATCCATGTAAATTCATGAAAAACACAAAGGAGTTGAGCAATTATTGCTAACTACGAGCTGCATTTTAGAAAATGAACGAGAGCAATTTGTTGTGTTTATCTCCTATAATTATGAAAGGAAATGTGAGTAGCAGCTCATTAAGACAACTGTACATTTCAAGACAAAGGCTAAAATCTTCTGGGTAGCTCAATAATATCCCACATAAGTGTGATTAATAAACATATAAAAGTTTCATTTCTCAATAAATCATTCATTGTAATGTCAAATAACGATGTAAAATTGGTTATTACTTTCTAATTCTCAAGTCAAGTGAATTAACTAGCACGCAACTTCACTAATATGGCCTTTATTTTGAAATAGCCTGATAAAGATTGAAGTTTTAACACAGCCAATAATGGGAAAATGAAATTAAAATTTATCTGGGGAGGGAATTTAACCAAAACCCTAATTTCATTTATACAGATACATATGAAAAATACATTTTCTAATACATTGTTTAAAGATTAATCAGTGAGAAAAGTTGAATTATGTGATTAAAATATAATTACTATTGCTAAAATAATATAATTGTTATTTTCATGAAGTATTTATGTAATGTTCTTTTATGGTTTTATATGTTATATGATAGAATAGCATTTACTTTATGGATAATATCAGATAAATTTTAATTTTTAGTTTTTATAGTATAAAAAATGAAAAAAGCATACTGTATGCTAAAGTTAACTATGTTCAGAAGCATTATCCACATTTCATATTTAGATTGCTATAGGTAGAGTGAGAAATTTTGCGCATTCCTTGACCTCTTAAATTATACACTGTGCAGACGGATATTCTCTGTCAACCTTATGGTTTTAGAACTATCATTTAAATGAATCTGGGTGTCTCCATCTCTCATTCAAACAAATTTTTGTAAGTGTGAGTGTGTGTGTGTGTGTGTGTGTGTGTGTTAGATCATCTAAATAAAATTAATCAAGGAGGGAGAAAAAATAGCTCTCAACAATGCTTGGTATGGTACCATTCCACAGGTTGTAATTGGTTAAAATCTGAAAAAAAAAATGGGACTGAGGGCCAGATTTCATTCTTCTCTGCTTCTTGATTCTGAATGACATACAGTCACCTTTTCCAAGCTCCTTTCACACTGACTTCTGCAAAGATAGACTATCTTCTCAAAGTGTGAGCGAAAATAACCTCTCCTCTTCAAGTTGCCTCTGTCCATTTATTTTTGTTGTTGTTGCAGTAACAAATACCTAATGCCTATATTAAAGTAATATTTGAATTCATTTATAGAATTTAATTTGACAACCATTACTAATAAGTATTGTTTATATGTTGAGAGTAAAAATAAATTTACTATTAGCTTTTTTATTCTTAATTAAAAAATAGCTTTTACAGTGCTATAATAAAGCAAGACCTTTATTCCCAGCTCTTCAAGGTGTTGAAGCAGAAGGATTGTAAAATCAAAGTCCAAATGTATTATAGGCTATGTCCAAATTAGAAAGATTCTGACACTATTCTAAAGCAAAAGTCAGTTGTGAAAAGCTTTGGATATAGCTCAGTGTGAAATGTGCTTAAAATGAAAGGCTGCTATGACTTGTGAAATTTTTGTATTCAGTCTACTTGGCATGTCCATCTTAGTATCAGCTCAGCTCACATTCGGTACTTTAAAAATAATTTATTTTACTTTTTGAGAGTATAATATTATCCCTTTCACCTTTATCATTTCTTTTCATTCAACCTTCATATAAACCCCTTTTTTATGTTTTTTTTTTTTACACAAATCCAAACCTTCTCAGTCTGTAGAATGCTCTTTGTAGGTGTGTGTTCAGGGAGTATTTCATTTCTTAAAGGATGACAAGATCCCCTAAGGCCTTCTTTTCAATTTCCAGTATGCATTCTAACACTAAATGGATTTCTTTCATGCTGTTCATTGTATCTATATATTCACTCATCACCCTGTTAGCAACTTAATAGCCTTTGGGTACCATAAATATCTCTCTTAAAATAATTTTTTGTTTTGTTGGTTTCTATACTCACTTTTGTCTTAGAGTATGTACATGTGAACATGATCATACAGTATTTCCAGTTAGCAGTTGGTGGATTTCACTATGAAAAAAATGACTGCCTAGTTCATTTGTTATGTTGTAAATGATTGAATTCCCTTTTATTTTCCGTGTGTAATAGTAGAATGTTGGATATATAATCTGTACCCCCAAATAAATACATGCTGGTATTGTTTTCTTAGCTGTTAGTAATAGTGCTGTAATGAACACACACACACACACACACACACACGTTTATATGTACTTATGTAAACTGATGCAATGCTTCTCTGCATTTTTAGTATAGACATATTCTTTGCTGCCATTTTAACAACAAAAGTGATTAGAAAATTTTTGTTCATAAAAAATGGAGGTATTTTGTCAGTTTTTATTTTGTGATAATAAAATATCCATCACTACTTACAACTATATATGTTTAGAAACTTCTTAACTTTTGTTGATCTTTATTTTTTATATAATTAAACTCCCTGACAGTACATATAGAACTTGTTATAATCTTCTGATATTCTTTAAATCAAACATTTTTTGTGTGTTTGTGTGCTACCAAGGGGTGTGTAATATTTGCTTGTTACATTAAATAATGAGAGAAATAGGAAAATATTAAGCATTTTTATTGCTTGTGATGCTTATACTACGATTATATCATTCTTTTGTCCAGATCTTTTCAAATTCAATTCATTTTCTCCTCCAAAGGAGGAGTACACTTGTAGAGGCTGTCAAACTTCATTTGTTTTTTGTTTCCACATACCACATTGCTTATGATTCATAGCAAATGCTTTGTGTGTTGAAATATATCAGTGAGCACAGTGTGTTCCAGCTGAGCCAGGGATACAAAGTAATTCCTTAACAAAACAACAACAAAAAGTCAAGACATGGGGATAGGTAAACCAGGCTGGTGGTGCAGCCTACTTAAATATTAAAAAAGATGGTTTCAGAGGAAATGACCAGGATATTTTCAAAAGAATATTTTAGTCAATTAGCCTAGAATAAATAACATTCATGACATTTATGTCAGTATTAGAGTTTTAGCATAATTTAAGAAACAAAAAAATAGAGAAACCCAAAACTGTCACAGATTTTAACAACTTTTTCTTTGTCACAGAAAAGAAAGCCATGATAAGCAAAAAAATGCAAGATTTAAGTGAGTGTCATGATAGTTATTTATGCATAAATTAGCACTGGAAAGATATACGGGAAGTCATCAAATACTAAAAATAAAATAATAGACTTCTAAAGCATCCACAAGTTAAAGAAAAAAAATGGTACTGAAGAGATGGTTCAGTGGAAGAAATGCTTTCCAATATTGTCACGGTTGAGTTTAGATCCTTAGACCCACTTAAATTCAGAAGCAATAGAAGCATCTGTACTCCTAGTGATTCTCAGACAAGAATAATCCTGTAGTACATGTGGCCCTCATCCTGACATCTGCCCTGGTACACACAAAGTTCTCTAATCGGGTGAAAGGTCAAGACACCAACAAACAGAGTAACTAGGTAAAAAATATATGGAAATATCAGTTTCCTTTCTTCCATTCAAGAGATGTGTGACAGCTTAGGGAAAATTAAAGATTAACAAGTGAAACATATAAAAAATTTTCAAATGCTTCTGTAATTTACAAAAAGCAGTTATAAAATATTAAGGGGAAATTGTCAGAAAATTAAATTTTTATCATGAAATAAATAGGAAGACAGAAATACATTCAAAAAATACAAAATAAACCCTAAGCAAAACAAAAAAAAATAGAAATGGAAGTCAGTAAATTAGGAAATAAGAAACATTGAGAAAAAGTTAAATCATTCAAAATATTATTTTTGAACATTAATAAAATTGATAAGTATATAGAAGGAATTACCAGGACACAAAACAATAACATGTTCATTTTCCAGTATGAGAAGTGTATGAGTTAATGACACCATCAGTAACACCAGTATGTTATGAACAAATTTATACCTACAGATGTGAAAATTAATTAACACATTCCTTGACAGAAAGCTTCCTAAAGCTCATTCAATAATGCAAAATCTGAATCACTCCATCTTTATTAGACAGACTGATTCTAAATGATACATTCTGATGAAAAGATATCCTATCTATATGGCTACAGTAGTGAATTTTTACAAGTGATTTAATAGGACAAAATTATACCAATTTTCAAAACTCACACAGAGCATTGATATAGACTGCTTCCAATAGAGATTGCAGAGTGTGTATCTGCATATGCAGAATCAAGTTTAATTGAAGCATTTTGAAACAAGGAATGTATCAATATTTAAGAGGTTGGTTCCAATAATTCAGGGAGCAATATGGAAAAGTCTAACAATTTCATTATCCTAATAATTATATTAAGTATAAGATTACACAGAAGATAGATTTAGATATTTACAAAGGTATAGAGAAATATTGAACTAAATCAAAAATGTGTTTCTATGAAAGAAAATAAAAAGAAGGTAGAAATAAACCTTCCACAGCTGATAAGGAGCATGTTCAAAAGTATTTAATAAGTGTTCTCTAATTTCAGATAAAAGAAAGACATACCTGCTCCTCTTCCTGCTTATGAAACACTGTTCTGGGTGCAGCTACTTCATTCATCCAATATAAGGAACTAAGTCATTAAAAATGATAAAAACCAAAATTTTCTTTATTCATAGCTAGTTTAAATGTTTATACTGAAAATCTACTGATGTCTTTAAAAACATAAGAAGTTAAAGTGAACTGTTACAAGCTTTCAGTATAATACACATTGTAAATCCATTTATAAAATGTGAAAGTATTAATCAGTGATAAACATTCAAACAGTTCAATAAATCCATTGAAGGTTTGTTCGAATTCTTCAGCTCATGGTGTTAATATTGCTATTGCACTACTTTCAACATGTATGGAATACATGTGTTTATGTCCTCGTATGTGTACAAATACTCTGCATGTCAGTTCATATGTTATGACACATTGTACCTATCTGTTTGTCTGCTATTGCTGTCAAAAGACACCATTCCCAAGGCAACTCTCTTTTTCCAGGGTTTCCCCAAGGCAACTCTTACTAAAGAATTGAATAAATTCTCTTTAGTTTCAGAGATTTAGTCCATTTTCATTATGGCAAGGAGCATGCTGACACGCAGGCAGGCGTGGCACTAAAGAATCAGTTCAGAATTCTATATCTGGATCCAAATGCAGCAAGAAGAGGGAGACACTGATGCTTATTTATGTTTTGGAAGTTTCAAAGCACACCCTTTTCGACAAACCTCCTCCAACAAACAAAGACATGCCTACTCCAAAAAGGCCACACCTTCTTCTTCCTTTTTAAGTAGTGCACTCCCTGATGACTAAGCATTCAAATATATGAGCCTATGAGGGCAATTCTTTTTCACATCCCACCACCATCTATAATCTGCTTCAAGCTATTGTTTTCCCTCATATTTTCTGTTTCACTACTTCTGACAAGTAGTTCTCATTATTTTGAATATTTCCTCAATAAAAACACTGAAGTTTCTTTGACTCTTTTCCAGATTGTTTTTGCTTTCAGTTTTCAGTAATATTTGCTCATAAAAATGTATTTCCTTTTATGTTTATTCTTCCTGTATTGCTTATATCTGGTAGAGATCCTTCATATGTTTGATATATTTTTGGCTGAATTATTCTTTCATTAAATAATCCTTTTCTTTGAAACTAAATATACAGTTATACATATATGTATATATACACACATGTGCATATCTATAACACAATTCATGTATAGCTGTTGTGTCAAATGTACATGTAAATATAATTACTTAATCATATAACATATATATATATATATAAATCTGTGCATATAATCCATATTCATCGAGATACACAGAAATGTGAATCAAAATTATTCTTAAAAATATTAGAAAAACTCAGACAACTCTTGTCTTTCATTTTGTTGCAGTTTTCCAGTTTATCGTTACTTGAATTGATTTAAGTATCTTATAACTATAAAACAAAATTAATATGGAACTTTATTAAAATGTAAGCAATGAAAATTAAGGTGTGGTAAAAAGTAATACTATTACAATTAAACAAAAATATTACTAATATTTTATTACCATTTTCAATATCTATATATACAAATAATTTGTATATTATTTTGAAAACCTCATATTCTTTTTCTTTTATTTGTTATTTTTTATTAAAAATTTCCACCTCCTCGCCTCCTACCAATTTATCTCCCTCCCCACACACCCCCTCCCTCTCCAGTCCAAAGAGCAGTCAGGGTTCCCTG
>LOEQ01008796.1:14047-32753 GCA_001685075.1 Bramus lutescens
ACGCAGATGGCGGGCGACCCACGCATGTGCACAGGGGGTACATGCGCTGGCTTCAGAACCTGGAAGTGCAGCCTTACGGGTGGCTAAAGGAATTACACTGATGACCTCTTTTGACCTCTGCTGGCATCCGTACTCCTATGCCCGTACTTCCATACACATATATTCACAGAATTAAATATATATATATATATGGAAATCTTGGAAAACATGTTTTTTAAAAAACAAAATGGAGAGCTGCAGGAGGCGCCAGGAAGTAGGTTTCCTGCAAACTGCAGTATTATGGGTTAGACTAGTCCTTGTAAACAAAAGCACTCATTCTCTTCTGGCCAGGAACCTTCCACTGCAAACTTAGTTTAAAATGTATCTCAACCTAACAAAGAGGCCCCTTTGGTTCTTAGCTTTTCACCGAAACACTGGGATGGGTGTGTTTTACATTTCAGGATTTCTTTTTAAGTTGAAAAATTGTTTGTGTAGCAGGTGTGAGCGCAGCCTGACCTCGGGCCACACTCGCCTTCACATGGTCTGGACCCTGGGTTGTGGAGTGGGAACGCCATCAAAGCATGATAATTCCCAGGAAGTTCTGGGTTCCCACTAAGGGAAAAGGTTAGATGCTTTGAAATTTAAGAAACAGTTAGTTCTCACTGTATTTTAATTTCATAACCATCCTTAAGACCTTTGCACCACAAAAAAAATAGAATATGAACACATTTTATTTACTTGGATTTATTCATTAGTTTTTAATTTTTTGTGAGTGTAGAGGTGTGTGTGTGTTTATGTGTGTACATGTGCTTGTGTATGTGTGCATGCACATGTGGTAAACATTTTTAAGTATGAGAAGCTTAAGCAGAACTTGACTGATCAACAGTAACACAAAAATTAACGAAATGGAATGAATCTATACCATGACAATCTGCTGGGTGAAGACTGGAATAGATTCACTGTGGAGATGAAAATCAATGCCCATGCTTCATGAACTTCAAATTTAGAGGTCATTGTCCTTTATAAATCACTCCTCATAAAATTGGATGTTGTCAATTCAAAAAGAAACAGGCAAAAACCACACTTCTCATCTTAAAGGGAATAAGAGGTAGTTTATTCTGGAGTCATTTGAGTGACCATAACCCAGGAAACACAGATTTACGTTACTTCAAATCCATGTTCTCACAGGGAAGCAGCTTCATGAAGTTATATACTCAGACAGAACAAGGACAGTCATTAATCAAGGCAAGTTTAAAATACGGTGGTGGGGACAGAGAGGTGGTGATAGCAAGATGCAGGAGCTTTTCCATAGTCTCAAGATGCTATCTCAAGACTGTCTGGGAAGGGTGGGAAGTGGTAGCCTATGGATAGATCTCAAAGGTTTTTTATCTGGTAGCCACAGGATGCTAGTTAGTTCAGACACAGAGGGGGGCAAAGGATGGATGCTCGAGGTCTGGTACTAGCCCAAGATAGGCTAACTAACCTGTGGGTCTGCCACATTCATCCTCCTCACAGCCCTACAGTCTATCAGCCAACCTGTGTCTGCAGGCACCTTTCTTTCTAGGAGTTTTTGTTCATAATGTCATTTCTGAAATATGTGATAAGTCAGTTACTTTTTTTAGTTTTTCTGCCATTTTTTTCCCACTGAAATGTGGAGACTATTGTAGAAAACTTCAGTTTCAAAATCCCAAAGATAATCCCAGAGCCTCAGTTTTATCCTGAAGACATGCTGGGGAGATTCTAATATACTAGAATAGAATATTAATAGAATAGAAGCCCTAATAACCCTTCAGTTAATTGTTCCTTGTTGGAAACACATGCGGACAGACATAGGTAACATAGCTTGCTCTGTATGTTTGTGTCCTTTAAGGAGCCTTATTTTGATTTAAAAAAAAAGTAAGTCCATGTGCTCCATTTTTAATGTATAAAATGAGAAGAATGTGACTTACATTTGTGGTGAAAATTAAATAAGCCGGGCCACCGTTTGAATCCTGACTTTTCACTTAATTAGCTCTGTGATTGACGCTAATTTAGTAAATGAGATGTTCCGATGTTAATTGTTCATTGTGCTGAGTCTCGGGGGAAGCGGAGAAAGCTAGCAGGGTGTGCAGCGTGTGCAGTGCAGCCCCTGCTGTGTGCACAGGCGCTGGGGGCCAGCCTGTAGACTGCGGGGCTGAGGCTCCAACAGCCAGCCAAGTGCTACCTCGGGCTGCTCTGGGAGCCTGCGCGCAGGGGCTTGCAGAACGGGAGTGCAGAGTGCTGTGGATGATAGGTCAGGCAAGCACAGAAAGAAGCGATGTCCAAATAAAACATGTGCCACGATTATCCACGCTGCACGAATGTTAGTTTCTTGATCTTTATAAATGTTCCCTGGTTATGCAAGAGGTTAGAAGTGCAAGGAGGGTGAGGGCACATGAGAGTGCCACACTTGGGCTTCACCCCTCCTCTGTAGCTCTAAAATCACTTCAAAATGAAAAGCTTTTCAACGATGACATCGGGACATTTATGCAACAACTTCGTGGCAACAAGACATTCTCTCTAGTGTCTATGATAATTATTGCATATAATAACTCAGCTAATATGCATACAATACATACATATATACAATGATGAGATGACGGAGGCAAACTTAGAATGGATCAGCTAAAACAGAAAGCAGTCTGTTGTTCGTTATGGGCCAACTTTTCCTAGAAAACCAACCACTAGTAAAATAATTTACTACCGAAACTTGATTTCTCTTCCAAAAGATTATGAGACCTCAGAAGAGGCACGAATCAAATAGGAACTGAACATGTTTGGGACTCAGAGTCAAGTATCTCACTTTTGGAGCTGAGTCTCATGGCACTATCGTGTTTAGAAATAAACCTATATTCCAATAATGGGAACTTTTATTGGGTACCTGGATGAGAGCAATGGGCAGGGATAGAGATAAGGATACAGACAGGGACGTAGGGTCCTCATCTAAGAATGATTGCTCTCCTGGTGACAAATGATTTGTTGGAGTCCTCACTGGTAGGTACATTCTTCATTCCAATTTTTCATCAACTTGTTCGGAGAAACAGTGAGTGACAGCTAGAATTTTAGGGTGGGCTCTCGTTCGAGGTACTTCTACTCTGGAGGTATAAGTAGTGGTGGGAGATCATCCCCAGACTCTTGGAGTAAGAGCCTAGCTAAGTGTGGGAAACCCTCCCCTAATCTTGGAGCACAGCAAAGCATAGTCTGTGTAGCTGGTTTACTAGCACCAGGGCTGCAGGGGAGTCAGTTTAAATCTGTAGTTATCATTTGCAGAGTAACACTTGAGGGCAGACAGATTTGAAGACATCAGGATTCCTTCACTCCTGGGCAAATTGACCAATTTTGTGCTTTCTGCTTCTTGTGATGTCTGTGGTTCTTTTAACTTGAAGAAATATTGCAATCTAACCCAATAATCAAGTAAGAGCATAACATACACAGAAATATTTCTCTTCCACATTATGTCACAAAGAATTAATGTATTCTCAATGTACCTAACAAAGCAGACATGTAAGTACATGTCCACACAAGCACATATACACAGGTATGTACCAAACATGCATAAATATTCAACCCCCCATACACACCTAATATTCTATAAGATAAAGCAATATTGATCAGTTTATAAAAATTTTGGGACTGGTAAGATGGATCAGTGAGTAAAGGTGCCTGCTAATGAGCTTGACCTCCTGAGTTCAGTCTCCAGGAGTCACCCAATGGAGCGAGAGAAAGGATACTTGAAGGTTGTCCGCTGCTCTTCACACATGTGCTGTGACACACACATGCAATGACTCATGCACACAACACCCCCAATATACATACACTAAATAAAAACAAGAGTGATGAAAACAATTTTGGAGTTTTATATTAAGACTGGGTTTCTCTATGTGGCCCTGGCTATCCTGGAACTCACTCTGAAGACTAGGCTAGCCTTAAACTCAGAGATTCATCTGCTTCTGCCTCCTGAGTGCTGGGATTAAAGGTGTGAGCCACCAACATCCAGCTAAGTTTTGTATTCTTATAAAAGCCCTAAAGCAAGAAATTTTATATAATTATTAGGAAGGCTAGTATATATTTGGTAAATCCAATCACATCCTCATCTAGAACCAAGTTTTTGACCAACTCCTACTTTAAGCATCTTTTAAACTTCAAATTTTTATTTAAAAGTTATGCTCTTTCTTGGCTCCAACTTACTCACTACTTGTGAACACATTGCTCGACTTTTGCTTCTTTGTCACCCAGATGGGTTGAGTAGACACACTTACCTGTCGGCTATAAAGGTAAGGAGACCAGAGCATGCTGAGCCTGACGACCAGGACTGCAGGGGTCTGCTTGTACCTGCTGATCTGACACTTCCCAGTTAGTATATTGTTTAGACGTATAGGTTAGCCTAACTTAGATTTTGTGACTTAGTTTTCTGAGTCACGGACTTACCTTCTCTAAGAGTGAAAGAAATGCTTCCTGTGGGGCAGGCGTGAGGATGAGAGAGTGGAGATTATACCTACATGGCCAATGAATGCTCAGATCTTGAATGATGAACATGACCTGAATCACGACAGCATGACTTCGTTGAAATCCCTTGTTCACACCTAGATGCCAACATTTATCATAGTTCACATTCTGTCCAAGTATACAAATAAAATATCAGAAAAACTGAAAAGCCATCTCCAGGGAGAATCCTTTTTCTTGTCACTTGTGATTGTGTAAAGGTAGAGTCACATATTGCTGGTTTTGTCAAACAGCAAATCAACATGTACATTTACGAAGAAATCTTCCCATGTCTTTAATCATCCAATTTCCTGCCTTCCCTCTCTATGAGAAACCACTCTGGAGAGTGACTGTGGCTATGAGTTGTCTTCTTGCAGGGGACTTAGGTTCAATTCTTAGCACCTACTTGGCAGCACACAACTGTCTATAACTCCAGTCCTAGGGAATGAATCCAATGCCCTCTTCTGACCTCTGCAGACATCAGGCATGCGCTAGGTGCACATACATAAATGCAGGCACAACATACTTAAACATAAAAAATAGACTAAATAAATTTTTAAAAGAAATCACTAGCCCAATTTATCAGTTTTCACATAAAAAATAGACTAAATAAATTTTAAAAGAAATCACTAGCCCAATTTATCAGTTTTCACTCAACACGTAATTTCAAACATTTTTCCTTTTAAGATTATAATATAATTACAATATTTCTTCCTTCAATTTTCTTCCCTCCGAACCTTCCCATGTGGCCCTCTCCACTCCCCTTCAAACTTGCTACCTCTTTTTTTTATTGTTATTGCATGAATATATGTATATTCGTATAGTCTTAAATACAACCTGCTCAGTCCACGTAACGCTTCAGGTATCCATATTTCCAGGACTGACAGTTTGGGACAGGACAACCAATTGATTGTTTTTCCCTGGGGAGGATGACCTCTCCTGCTTCCATTTTCCTCAGTGGCCTATTGTTCTTTGTGTAGGGTTGAGGCCTTTGTATGGGATTCCCTGTCTATCATGAGCACCCTTGTTCCACTCATATCTGTAGAGAGTGGAGAAACCCTGAGTGAGTGAATGTATATTGTTGACATAGGCACCGCCATGTTGAGGACTCCAGTCCTCGGACCAATAAAATTGGCAGAGCCATCACCCATCCAGGCTAGGTTCAAGAGGGTTGACAAAACCCTTTGTATGAGCCCCAGTGTCTATGACTAAGTGACAGTGTGCACAAAGACTAGCAGCTACAGCCTTATCCTCATGGATGTTTATAGCCTGAGGCTGCTCCCTACAGAGACCTGGGGACTACCTAGCTTCTCCTCTGTGCTGTCCCTAATTATAGTCTGCAGTTGCACATGCTTTTAAATACCATGAAGTGACATCTTAAGAAATTTAGACTTGTTGGGTAATAGCAACCTCTTATATTCATAGGATTTACAGACCAAATCAGGCTTTAAAATAACTGTACTAATTTAATTTCCACCAGCCATTTCTTACATTGCCAGGTTTATAAATATTAAATAGCATCCTATCTTGTTTTAGCCAGTCAGCAATAATCATAAACACAGTATCTCTGATAATAATAAAGCTGGACAACTTCAAAATTAATTTTCCAGGGAAATTCTTTCCAGACATGTGTGTGTATACTTAAGGCACACAGCACGTGTTTTGATATGTCTATACGATATGATTACCAGTCAAGCTAACTGCATTCATTGTTTCTCTTGTCACTAGGATCTAAGAGGTAAGATGTATTTTGGTTTCAGAGAGATCATCCCACCACAGTCAGGAGGGTGAGGAGAGAAAGTGATTGCTGGTGCCCCAGCTGCCCTCCCCTTCCATCTTTGTTTCTGTCCATGGTGTGTGGGTAGAAGGTCACTGTCTCCACGAGATGACAAGTACCAGAGGCTGCCCTTGGTGACTTGCTAATGGTTCTCCTTGCCAGGTCTTCAGGCCTGATCCTAGTTTGCTGTATTACCTTTGGCACCACATCTAGGTGTGGTCATCATGTGACTGAGCAATGTTCTATAGACATGATGGACGCTTCAGGAACTCTATCAGTTGGACTCCATTCTTCCTCTTGAGTAGTGGAGTAAAAAAAAATGTTCCTTAACACTGTTTTTTTAACCACAGAAATTTGAAGATCTTATTCAAATGTTTTCAGAGCTACGAAAAAAAGAAAAACATTATGTCCAAATTTCATTCCTCTATATGCCTACTATTGTGTGTGTGTGTGTGTGTGATCATTCTAAACCTTCTCCTTTGTCATTTTTTACTTAGAAATTCCATTAATGAGAATCTGAGATGGCTAATTTTGTGTCTCATCTCAGCTGGGTCACTGGATGGCCAGGTAGTTGTTTCAATATTGCTCTATATGTTTCTGTGATGATGGTTTGGACATGGATTAACATTTAAGTAGGGGGATCCCTTCATGCTGCGGGCAGCATTTATCTATCTGTCTGAACAGGAGTGAAAATTGCTTCTTCAGGCTAGAGTGCTTTCCTGTCTGGTAGCATCAGGAGTGGGCAAGAGATTCCAAGATGCAGATTCAAAACTGGCTAAATTTCTAGGTTCTTGCAATCCTCTCTAATTATACAAATTAATTCCTTGCAATACAGCTCTAAATATGTCTGTATATCTGTCCATCTGGCCATCTAATCACTTAGTGGCTGTTTCTCTGGAGGCTCTGACTGGTACGTAATCCAAGAGAGAACCCTCACGCTGAGTGCACGCCTCATATTTCCGACATTCTTTCATGTTTCATCAACCTTGGAACGTCTCTCTCATTTGGTCTTTGAATCAACCACTGCTACCACCTCTGCTTTCTCCTCTGGATAGTCCAGATGTCTCCTTCTATGTCATGGATTGCATGCTTCTTTCACGTTTTATCTCTTTCTCGAGGGCTGTATTCTGGAAAATTCTCCATTCTGCCTCCCAGTTTCCCAATTCTCTCTTAAAATTTCCTCTTAGGCGCTGGATTTTTAAAAATTCAGTAACTGTATTTTGGTTTCATTTCTAAAGACCGATGTTAGATTCTTCATCAAGTCCGCATGTCTTTTTTTTATGTTCTGTCCTTTGTTTCAGCTGGCTTCTGGATTTGGGACAGGCTAATCTTATTCTCTCTGTGTGTACGAACTCGAGTCTGCTTTCCTCTTCAGGTTGGTTTTGTCAGTGTTTCCTCAGGCATTGCTTCCTGTGAGAAGGAGTGTGTGCTCAACTTTGCAATGCTGCTCCAGATGAAACTGCTTGTTCCTGTCAGGCAGCCTCTGGGACACCCCCTCCTTGAACTTTTTAACTTCCCAGTGTATGGTTCCAGCACCACGCAGACACAGAAAAGCGTAGATTCCAGACCCATGCTGGGTTACCGGTATTGTGCGTGTATTGCCCAAGACAGTGCTTCCCCTGCAGAAACCAGAGAGAGGCCTGCCTTAGTCATTCTCCCTCTTCTGATAGTGGATATTTCTGGTTTACATTTCCACATGCCTGTGGCCCTTTCAGAGTCCCGGCTTTCTGTGGACAAGTTGGTTTTGTCTCCCCATGTCCATACAGATGCAGAGCCTCCAGTCATCTCCATGAGCAGATGTTAGGTCTGCCTGGGCACATTCAGGATGTGCTAGGTCCTACACAACCCAACCATAACCGCAGATGCTGATGGTGACTGTCTGCCACGCCTGTCCTTTGGGGACCCAGCTATGACTTTAGGATCATATCTATACAGTACCTTTTCATCTATGGAGCTCACCTAGCTACACAAAAAGCTTGGTGTAGGAAGAAAAGGCTGTGGCAGTAAGTAGTGGAAAGGTGGCATTATATCTCTGAGACAGGAGAAGAGCTTAATTTTCTCCTGTCAAATATCTAGGGGTTTTAATAATCCCAGCCTTTTAAAGCCTCAGACTTTTAAGTTTCCTTACATCTCTGTCATGATTTCTCTTTGCAATTCCACCCACTCTGCGTGAGAATAATAACGTGTCAATGCTCTATTCTTCTGTGAGAACTCTAAGCACTTTAGAGACAGTGCCATTTATCCTCACGAAACCTCTGCATACTGCGGAGATCGTTGGAGAGTTGGAGTCTGCCTTGTGGACAGAGAAAACCAGTCAGCTGAGATGTCTGAACCCAGAAGGCTAGCCCATGTCACCAGGTGAAGGAAAGAGAAGGGTCTTTGTTCCTGGTTCAGAACAGCGTAGAATGGAAGCAAAGGGCTTTCCCAGATATTCTGTCAGGAAGAGAACTCACCTGGCAGGTTCTTTCACGTTTATGCTCCGTATCTCAGGTCCTAGTGGAGATGCTTCTGGGACTCTCCAGAGAGTAATTACAAAACTCCATTGGATCCTCTTAGCAGAAAGGATGCTTGAGTCTCAGGAATCCCAGGGAACTGATTAAAATAGTCAGGAATGCAGTATTGCACCATTTTTGGACTAACACAGGTTCTATGATGGACAACCAGCATTCCAGTGGGTAGTCATTGTGTCAGGGCCCAAAAGCTAGGCAGCCACCAGCTCTTGTGATGGGGCAGTGATGGAGGCAGGAGAGGCCAGCTGCACACAGTAACCAGATTCACCAATCGGAGTGAAGCTGAGGCCAGGAAGTTCTTATAAGTGAGCCAGGGCTGCTGGGCAGGCAGAGACTCTCCTGGGGAAGCTTAAATTCTAGGCTGGGCCTCACCAAGCAGAAGAAAAGTATCTGCTTGCCCAAACCCACCCAGTTTGCTGGTTTAAGATTAGAACTTCATCAAATGTGAGCACTGCACAGTGTTACTGTCAGAGCCGAGCTGACCCTGAATTGAGGCAGGGTTGTCAAGCAAGGGCTACAGTTCAGTGGTGACTCTGCTTAGCATCAACAAAGTTCTGGGACCCATCTCTAGTACAAACAAAGGGACCAGAAGTTATTAGATGGTGTCATTATCTGGGCTCAGCATAAGGGCCAGTCCTTCTTGGCTGGGCTCATGACACAGTTCACCTGCACCAGACCATGCACTATCACAATGCTTAGACTTCTGGGGTGAGGGTAGGGCATGTCCACATGATACTGATGGTTTTGAAGGTGAGCTCTGCTGCTCTTCAGAGCCGGAAACCTTCTTCAGGGCCTGCATGACCACCAAGGGTACCATTGCCTTACACCTTAAAGGAGTCTGCAATTGAATGGAAGATTGCTGGTTGCTTTGTGAAATCAGCCTAAACCACAGAAACTCCTTAGTATGAAGTAAGATAAAGGATAGGAAGCTCTTGTCAGGACTCAGGGCCGGGCCATTGGTTTCTGACAAACAGACTAACTTCCCCCAACCCTCCTGAGAGTCAAAACAAGACAGGAAATGGAACCAGTTGGTTCATCCCCAGTGAAGTCTCTTGCTTTGTGCTCCATGCCATCGCAGGGATCGTGGTGTGGTAATTACTTAACAAAGAATCACTAGTGTTGCCTGCCAAAGATAAATCATAAGAACTAATTTTATATTTTACAGAGAAGGATGGGGCCATATAGCTAGAAGTGTTCTCTGTCCTGCTGGTCCCCCTGGACCCGTTTTCCTCTGCTTGCCTATTCCCAAATGGGCACCCAGAGGCTTATTATTAGTTACAGTTGTCTGGTCAATGGCTCAGGCCTCTTTCTAACTAGCTCTAACTATAAATTAACCCATTTCTAATAGTTTATATTTTATCATGTGGCTCATGGCTTGTTAACTTCACATCTAGCTTCCCTGGTGGCTACACAGTGTCTTCTTGATTCGGCCTTCTCTCTCTCTGTATCTTTGCTTGGACTTCCCACCTAACAGTATTTTACCTGTCCATTGGCTGAAACAGCTTTATTCACCAGCCAATAAAAGTAAAAGAGGTATCAATCCCTTGACTAAGTTGTTCCTGGCTGGTGGGGAGGCCCATGGAAAGCAGAGCCACTCACTTATGCATCCAGGAAGCATAGAGATGGGGTGGGGGTGCAGAGGGAAAGGACCACAGGTGAAGTATATCCTTTCAAAGCATTCCCCAAGTTTCTCTGGCCAGTCCACCTCTTAATGGCCCATAAGCTGGATTAATTTGTTATGAGGTTAGCTCCTTCCTAAGCTAATCAATTCTCAGATGAACTTCCAGCTGGGTACCAAGCCTCCGGCACCCGACTCTTCTGAGGAACACCGTACTAAAACTGCCTCCTTCTTCAGTTTTCATACAGCCATACACTCCTCACAGAGGCTGCCCCAGACCTGCCCCTTCCTGTCCTGTCCCTCACCTCAGTGGCACACCGTGGACTTGCCTCGCATCCTTCCTGATTGATGTCTCATGCCCTCTGCTCTGTCACCAGAATGAGAAGGGTGGCAGGTCAGCAACTCTGGGGTGTGGCAATGTCCTGTGGCTTGCCTCTGTGGTATTGCCATCTCTTTCAGCAGCATTTGTGGATTTGTGGTGTAGGTGGAGATGAGACAGAAAATGTTCTAGGACCAAATGACACAATATATATTTAATATATTGTCATTTATTTTGAATGTATAATCATACACACACATTAATGTGGGGAACTGGGAGTGAGACATGATGTCAGAGAAAATATTACTTTTGAATGGAGCTTTAGAGAGTAAGACTAAAGGTTCCACAAAAACAACAGGTGTGATACCAGCTCTTCGTCCACTGGGCCCATCACCTCTACCTGAGGGTAGCATCTAATAACTTTCTTCAGGAATGACGTGCAGGCGTGCAGTTCTGACCTACATGGTCAGATCTTTCGATTGCGTTCGGAAGACTGCTTGGCTGTGTAGCTTGTTCTTCCCAAGCTGATGTAAAGAGTTCCATTATCTCCCACTGTGTCATGATATCTGGGAGCCTGAAGTTGGTCCCATCCCTTTAAAATAACTAGGTCACTGTCTTTTCCTCCTGCAGCCTACAGTTCCTGTGGTTGTCTGATAGCAAATATTTTCAGTCTTTCCACACTTTTGTCATTGACCATATCAGGCTTCACCAAGGAGATGGCTTAAAAATATTCAAGGGAAAAAAAATCTATGATGGACTAGGGAGGTGGCTCAGTGTTTAAGAGCACTTGTTGCTCTTACAGAGGACCTGGGTCCAGTCACCAGTACCTGCATGGCGGCTTACAATTATCTGTAGCTCTGCTTCCACGATATAGGATCTGTCTTCTGACCTCTGTGGGCGCCAGACATGCACATGGTGCACATACATAGCTGCAGGCAAAACAGCCATACACATCAGATTAAATAATAAGTCTCTAGAAAATAAAAAAGGTTTAGGACTGCGATTTCTACTGATACAATGCTGACCCCAAGCTTTGAACCCACGGTCACCCACCCAGTGATCAAAGTGTGTGCATTTAGGACTGTTGCCTCCCTGTGGTAACAGAGGGTAGAGCATGCTTATCGTATCATTAATATCTTATCCCTTGGGAGAAGTTTTGAAAATTGATTTCCAACTCTCTCGAAGAAGGTTGCTTCAAGTAATTAACATAAATATTTTTGTTTCTTCATGTATGTAAGACAGAGGGCAAAACTGGTCTACTTGGGGAGATTTTTCACCAATTCTATCATCTGAACAAGTTAATACTCAATTTTACTGAAAAAGCTCAGCTTCAGCAGGAATAGTTAATGATGATCCCTCCAATTTATCCTTTAATCACTTTCATTCCAAACCACAGTCCTCCTCCTTTTCCTTGCATGCTGATAACTTATCCGACATAAACAGGCTCCACCCCAGATCTGCCCTCGGGTTTACATTTTATGTGGGGAGCTCTTCCCCCAAAGCCGAGGGTGTCTGCTCTGATTCTACGCCAGGGCTACCCCATATTTCATGCATCTGGCCTACTTACATATGACTTTAAATACATATTTGACCAAAATGTTGCATTTAGCCCCCTCACCCCCTTTTTGGAGAGTCCCACCGTCACGGCACTTTTTGGACAGTCCCACCGTCACAGCACTTTTTGGACAGTCCCACCGTCACGGCACTTTTTGGACAGTCCCACCGTCACGGCACTTTTTTGCATCATGATAGCTGACAGTTTGGACTCCAAGAGTCTTTCTGTTTAAACCATCTCACTTCTCAGAATGGGATTCTTGGTGAGCATCTAGGGGGGGCAGCCAGGCCAGACCTTGATTTGGACCAGTGCAGGGCATCAGGGGTACATGTGATGGACTGTAACGTAGAGAGTCACGGACGAGCTCATGCCAGAGGAGGGCCGCAGACAGGGGCCTGCAGCGCTCACTCTGGAGGAACCAGAAGCTGTTCCTGCCTGGCTTTCAGATGCCCTGCAGGGGGACACCTTTTCCTTCAGGAAGGAGAACATCTTAAGAAACACCCCCGACTCTGAATGTTGCTCATGTCACTACACAGCAGATATGACAGGGTGTAAGTGTGAGAATTGGTATTGGGGGGCACTTTCTTAGACTGTGAGGCCTTGGGCCCTAGTCGTCCACAAAATTACCAAGGCTCGGTGGTCTTTGAAGCCTAGAGACCATGTCAAACTCTTTCTCTCCCTCCTTACTTCAACCCTGCAAGCTTACAGAGCAGTGTTGGGTGTTGGATGAAAAGCAGCAATCCTAAATAGAAGTGCTGGCTTTTCTTTGGAAACATGGGTTATTCCAGTCACATTTCGTAGATGAACATACTAGGATTTCTTCTTGCAGTGAACCGCGTGATGGGACAAGATGGCTTGTGATTCATTCATGCTCTAAAGTCGCCTCTGCTTTCCTGGACAACCCCTCTGATCTTGCGGTCTTGCTGGGCCACAGTGGTGTCAGCCTTAGGGACTGACCACTGAACCACTCACTCGTTAAGCCCTCTCTGGGGTTCAGTGCCATTTGGGTTTGGCTTTCTTTTAGTGATCCCTTCTTGGACCCTGGTTACTTCTCAGGGATGAGCAAGGGGGATACCTAGTCCCTGGCTGTGTCTTTTTTCTAAACCCCTGGTCTTCCTGTCACCAGTCTGTGGGGGATTCTTGTTCATACTATCCAGGAGGCCTCATTTGAATTGCCTTGCCCCCAAACTCTGGTGCAACTCCTGAATGAGAATCCCAGAGAAAAAGAGATGCCTCCTGTCTTTATTCACATGGTCCCAAAGAGGAAACGTGGCTTCCTCAAAACCTGGCCTCCACAGGGCTGCTGACTGATGACAGCTCCTGTCTGGCCC
This sequence comes from Bramus lutescens, assembly GCA_001685075.1. NCBI lineage: Eukaryota > Metazoa > Chordata > Mammalia > Rodentia > Cricetidae > Bramus > Bramus lutescens. The sequence goes on from LOEQ01008796.1 coordinate 27,637, forward strand.
GGGAGGTGGCTGCTGTGTGGTCAGCATGACTGAGGATGTGTCACAAAGCAGGCAGAGCGAACGGATGGCACCTGAGGAGCTGGTGGTGGGAGGACAAGCCATGTCTGCCATGTTCCTCCTTCCTAGGATAGGACCATGGGGTGTGTATTCTTTAGTTTGACTGGTGTGCCAAGCTGTCCATGACTGCCATGTTCCTCCTTCCTAGGATAGGACCATGGGGTGTGTATTCCTTAGTTTGGCTGATGTGTCCAGCCGTCCATGTCTAGTCACCCTGCAGGTTCCTTCTGCGGTGCCTGGAGAGCCTACGTGGGCTTCTCTAGTGTGGTCCTGAATGCATAAATACCCACTCACCAAGGGAAGCCGGAGCTTATTGGCAGACAACTCCCCTGCCACCCCCACTCGTAAAATAGTAAATAGTGGTGCACACCTCCCACTGCAAGGAGCCACTGTGAATGTCTTCTGGGGAGCCAAGACAGCCCCGAATGAGTGTGTATGGGAATGAGTATGTCAGGGGTCAATCCCTCAGATCCTGGGTCAGGCTCAAAGGGATGCCAAATCCTGGTCGTGTTTACACTCGGCCTGACACTGCTCACCTACAGGGACCTCCTACTGAGACTAGCTCACCCCTCTCTATGCTATACCTAGTAGACATTCTGAAGTTCCAGGTTGATGCGTAGTTATACAGCTGCACCAGACTGCACACAACCCACCTGATCCCAGCTCTTCTATACATGCGTCTATGTGTCTGTCATTCCCTCATTCCCTCACCACCCATCAGGTCAATGCTTGAAGCTGCGCACGTCTCTGAAGGACTGGACTCAATTTTTGTGGTCTGCAAGGACCTTGAAGCCAGAACACTAAAGCCAGTTCTTCTACCTGGTGCTTTGGCGTAGCATGAAGCTAGAGGTGACAAATGAAGAATGTCTTGGTGACCAAAGGAAGAGAACATGAATTAAGAGAATCAACAGAGTGTGGAGGTTAAGGGTGGTGGCAGCATTATGGAGGGGAGAGGTGGACAGAAATGGTGAATTTTCTGGTACGTTCATAAGGAATAAAGCTTTAGGAAGATTGAGAGTTGAGGTGCAGGATGAACTTCTAGCTCTTGGCTCCTCTCTGCTGCATATTCGAGACTTATGAATCCCAAGAGTGTGTTCTGTGGGAAAATGGCCTTGTACACTGTAAAGATTTGTCACTCGTATTGGTTTAATAAAACACTGATTGGACAGTAGCCAGGCATGAAATATAGGTGGGGCAAACAGCCGAAGAGAATTCTGGGAAGAGGAAAGGCAGAGATGCAGTTGTCATCCAGATGCAGAGGAAGCAAGATGAGAATGTCTTACTGAGAAAAGGTACCAAGACACATGATTAAACATAGATAAGAATTATAGGTTAATTTAAGTTTTAGGAGCTTGTTAACAATAAGCCTGAGCTAATAGGTCAAATAGTTTATAATTAATATAAGCCTCTGTGTGTTTCTTTGGGATTGATGTCTGTAACACGAAGGGGCCTGCTGGTTGGGGTTTCCATCCCACCCGGTACCCCACAGTTGGCAAGCCCCAAAGAAAATCACACAGAGATCTNCATGTTGCCTCTTCGGTGGTCTGGGCTGGACTCGGAGTAATGGGCTTCCTCCTTTCCAGCATTCTCCTGTTCTTATCGCCCTACCTCTACTTCCTGTCTTGTTGACCCGCCTATACTTCCTGCCTGGCCAATCAGTGTTTTATTAAAATACATGATTGACAGAATACAGACAATTCTCCTGCACCAGTTTATAATTAATATTAGCCTCTGTGCGTTTCTTTGGGTCTGAATGGCTGCAGGACCAGGCAGGACAGAAACTTCCATCTACACAGGAGTGTGCACTGTGGGGAAATGTCTACTCCCTCCTGTCCTCATCTTGTCAGCCCCTGTAGGAAAGGTGATGCTGAAAACCGACCTTGACCGTCTCTAGGCTTCCCAGGGTTTGTTTAGTGCTCTACTCTGCACTTGGATTTTCAGCTCAGTTTTTCTTCTTCCTAATTACTGACAGTGCACATAAAGTTCATGATTTGCTACCATTTCACAGTCCATAAAGTAATTTAACCGGGCTTCCACTGATTGATCTTACATACCCAACTTGGTAGCCATGGCAAAGGAAACCTGTGCAACATTTGCATGTTCAGAAGACTACAGGAACATCAAAAGGGAATCTCTCAGATATGGGTGGGGGTCAGAGCATGGCGAACAACTACTGTGATTCCTGGAACAAAAAATAAAACTGTACATAGACATGTGGGTAGAGGCAAGAGCAGAGAGAGTTAATCAAGAAAGGTCATGGCTGGGGGAGGGCTCAGCAGTAAAAACACTTAACAACGCAAGTTCTGTCCCAGGCACCCACATCAAAAGCTGGCTGTGGTGGTGAACATCTGTAATTGCTGCACTCCCTTGGATCAGGCAGCTGACCTGGAGTATGCCACACAGTGACAGATACAAGAGAGACCCTGCCTCAAAAACAAGGTGGAAGGAAAGAATTGATTCGGAGAAGTTGTTCTTTGACCTGTATCACACATACACACACACACCCCCCACATGATACATGCCAATGGGCTCCCGCAAGCTATTTTAATGAATTAATTTAGGAAGTAGGACAGAGCCAGGAGAATGGTTAGATAGCAGCTCAGTGGGGAATGTCTACCAAGACTGCAGAGTTTATTAGGCCAGTATCGTGGGCTTTATTGTGCTGTCCTCTGGCTGTTACAGTCACCTTGGAGTGGTAATCAGCTCGTTCCCTACCAATGGACTTTTCATGTACTGATTTGCAGCCTATGTAGAAGGTCTTTCATGCCCTGCTTGTCATTCTATTTCACTTCTAGTCTGCAGTTAGTAAAACAGGACTGCAAGCCTGACTTTTAGCGGGCCCGCTCCTGAGGCTCGCGATGTACCTCTTGGCCTGTTCTACTGACAGCGGTGATTGTGCCTTGCCTCTGTTGAGCTCAGCCAGTCTGCTCACTATGTGGTATCACATAGGCAATAGTCCTTGTCTTAGTACGGCTCAAAGATTCCATCCCTTGATGTTAGACCAACTTCTGTTGTTCTGCAACTCTGCCTGTGACGCTCCAAGTTTAAAAAACTTTCTATGTGTAATAGATGTTTTCGGAAGAATATCAAATGGACCCCCATCCGAGACCACAGTAAAAACGGTTTATATACAGTAGCAGATTAACATGAAGCCCTGGTATCCTATTATTCTGGGTAATACATTGCACATGTCAAGCTCACAAGGTATGTCGGCCATCCTAGAGTAGCTTGTGTGGTGGAAATTTTTTTTCCTTATCTTTCTTTCAGTAGCTCATGGAGGCAGGTTTTATTATCTGAATAGAATCCACAGACTTGCATGCAAAGGGAATAAAGAACTAATTAACTGAACCTTTACCAGCTGGCCACAGCACACCAGAGGCAGAGCTCGTGTCTGAGTGTTTCACGTTCCTGCGCTGGGGAAGGCTGGTGCTATTCACCTCTCTGCTGTTCCCAGAGTACAGAATGCAGGAGTGGAAGCAACCGCAACTGGGTTCTATTTTGAGCCACGTGACTTTCAGAATTCACAGGGCCCAGCATGAGCTCCTGGAAGCTAAGGAGACAGTGGGAATCCCTGCTGTTACTACTTCCCTGTGTGAGCCAGCCCCATCCAAGCTCTTTGCTGGGCATAGGCTTAGGAGACTTCAAGAGGAGCAGACACTCACTGCTTTGCAGTGGGTGTGTCACAGTACACAAAGGAAGTGTGGATCCGCCTGCACTTAGGGAGGAAGGCTCTCCCAGCCTGCTCAGTCCGGGAAGGAGATGTGGCCACTCACTGGCATCATCACTTTATGTGTGTTACTCTAGGCCCAATTCTACTGCTTTTATCTCCTCCTTGGTCCTCCAAGGGCCCTGTGGCCACTTGAATAAGTAGCTGCGTAGCTGGGCTGCAGGAGAAGACAGGCCAGAGACACAAACCTTCCCTGAAGCCCAGGATACTCTGTGTCACATTCTTATTGATTTTTAATAGATGGAAATTTCATTATTTAAACAGAACAGCTCAAATGAAGTTTCTGGGTGCAAAATTCATAAAAGATTTATGAAATCTTGCAAAAATACATAAAAGATTTATAAAATCAACAGACCTTTTGGTTATTTTGCCTTACAAAAAGTATAGTGTTTAGTCTAAGGTTTCATTGTGCTTGGTGAAGGAAGGTATCATGTGTGTAAATAAATGCACACACAGGTGTCTATCTTAAAATTTTTATTTATTTACATTTTATGTAAGAGTGCTCTGCATTCCTGCAGGTCAGGAGAAAGCATCAGATCCAAATGGCTGTGAGTTACCATGTGGTTGCTGGGAATTGAACTCAGGAACTCTGGAAAAGTTGAGCCGTCTCTCCAGCTCCTTCGTAGGTGTCTGTTTTGGTTGTCTCCACTATATGGAGTTTCGTGACAGGTTGGAGAGATGACTCATCAGTTAAGAGCACTTGCTACTTTTGCAAGACCCAGATTCTGTTCCCAGCACCCACAGAGTAGCTCACAGTCACTTGTAACTCCAGTTTCAGGGTACCCAGTACCCTGTTCTGGCTTCCATAGCCACCACACACACGATACATACATACATACATGCAGGCAAAACACTTATACACATAAAGTAAAAATAGATCTTTCACAATAGCCAAGGGCAGAAAGGCCATAGTGCCCCACTCCCACCAGTGGCTGAATCAACAAACAAAACAGGGTCGACACAGAAAATGGGATGTGACTCTTCCTGGAAAGGGAAGTGCTGACTGTTACGGGGGAGGGGAACGACTTGAAAGAGTATTAAGGAGCATAACTCAGTCACCCAGACGACCAAATTCTAATACTAATACTAATACTAATACTAATAAATCAAGAACAGTCATTAAAAATATTTTGGTCCAGAGCTATTTTATTCCATCAGACATCTCAAACAACACCAGAATCCCCCCTTTCCCTCTGTCTTGAAGGCATCTGCTCCCATCTCCTCTTTTGTGAAAGTACAAAGATCAAATGTAGTGATTAGGGGAACGGGCCTGCTTTTCGTCCGGCCCAGCTCCCACACGGCTAGCTCATACCCGGAAATAACAACACACAAA
>LOEQ01008796.1:41861-56067 GCA_001685075.1 Bramus lutescens
AGGCGGGTCCTACTGAGCCTGTTTCTCCATGTGAATGTTCAGCTGGCTGTGGGGATTGTTCAAGGATCATAGCCAACAACACCCACAGTTTGTTCTGGCCCCAAGCCTGTGGACTTGCGCCAGCTTCCAAGCACACACAGGATCTCTGGAGGAGCTACATGGCTGGATATGATGCTCCAGCCGGTCTCACTCCTCAGTGATTACACACTAGTGCCTCGGGATATGAGTACCGCAGCCCAGGCGCAACAAATGCAAGGGGAAGAAAAGCGTTAGAAGCCATGTGTTTCAGAACAGGAGGAGTCTGACAGTGACATGTTGCATCCTTTTACCTTGTAGATGTGGTTTTGGGATTTTAAAAGTCCCATCCTTGCTCTGGTGACATCAGAGCCCTGTCCTTTCTCTCAGGAAATCTCCTAGGGCTAGAAAAGCAGAGGGTCTCCTGTCCCTCTCTGTCCCTCAGTCCCAAAGGTTCCTGAGCCACCAGCCATGTCTAGGAGGAACAGGGTGACTGAGGCAAAGTGTCTCAAGGTCAAGGTAAAGACAGGAGGTCCAAGGAAGCTTGGGTCATGCTTTATTGCTTTGACTCAAGGTTGAGATTATTGATAGAAGCAGTGTGATTTCAGAGTGACTTGGGGTTAACATGCTTTCTGAGCATTCAAATGTGTAATTTCTTTTATCCTCTGTCCTTAAAAGATCTCTCCGGTCCAGTCTCCATGTTCCTTTTTCCTAGATTCACTTTGCAGCCTGCTTTAGAGCTCACCTTTGAAGCTCAAGCCGGGGTACTTCTCCACCGTGTTTGCAGGGGTGTACCTGGGCAGCTGAGTGAGCAACAAGGGCCACCTACTGTGTCTTACCTCAGTGTTCTTTCTATGGCCACACCCACAAAAATCACAAGCCTCTCTTTGGAGATGACGGAAGAATGGAAAGTCTGCTTTTGCCTCGCCTGTTCCGCTGCCAAAGATACGAGTAGAGGCAAAAGCCACACAGGTATTACCTTACACAGGGAACTCCCAAGATAGCCTTCTAGAGGAAGGGCCTGGCCGCCGTCATTGAAGACCCAGGTGGGACAAGACTGTAAAGCCTGCAGTATGCTCTTAGACATAGATGTCACATGTAGGCCAAGGCTGCTTGTTCGTTTCCTGGCCACCCAGACCTGAAATAATCACACAAAAACTATATTAATTAAAACACTGCTTGGCCTATTAGCTCAGGCTTTTTGTTAAGTAACTCTTACATCTTAAGTTAACCCATTCCTATTATTTTATATTTTATCATAAGATTAATGGTTTACCAGTAAGGTTTTGGCTGGTGTCATCTCCTTCGGTGGCTACATGGCATCTCTTTGACTCTGCCTACTCTCTCTCTACAACTCTGTTTGGATTTTCTGCCTGGCTTCACTCCATTAAGCCATTGGCCAAAAGCAGCTTCTTTATTAACCAATGGCACTAAAACATTCCCATCAGTCATACCTCTAGTTAAAAATAATTGACCAAGTATGATCGCTAATATTCATTGTCAATGCAATGGATTTCAAATCATTTGGGAAACATGTCTCTTAGTGTGTCTCTCAGAAGTATTTTTAGGTAATATTAGCAGGACAGAACACCTACCTGAATGAGTGGACCCCTGACTGAAAGTCAGCTGAGCGGCAGCATTCATCTCTCTGCTTCCTGGCTGTGTGTGCAATATGACCCTGTGTCTCCTGTTCCCGCTTTGTTTGGGCTTTCCTACCATGATGAATGACATCTGCAAACTGTGAGCTTTTCCTGGCATGGCTTTTGTGGAGTATTCATCACGGCCATGAAACAACCAATCCACCAGACTGCAAACAAACCTGGGACTCTGCTGAAAAGTTTCTGCACACAGATAAGCCTCTCTGCTAACGCAATAATCTGAATCAGACCAAACTGAGCCAAATTAGTAAAGCCCAGGTTTAATGGATAGCAGTGATCCAGATGGCTTACCAGCCACCCCCCACCTAGAGGTCCCAGGGAAGGAAGACTGGAAAACCACGTTTTTTTTTTTGTTCTCTGGGGGGCTGTTTAAATACCCTGTGGGAGTGGTCTTGAGTATCTCTGGGGAGGGGTTATCGGTTGGCTTTCTCAGGGGTGGGGTCTGGACTGAGGCAAGTCCCAGGGGAGGGGCTTGGGATGGACCTTCCACCCAAACATTCCAGACCCTTTGAATATATGGATGCCAGTGGCTGGGGTGAAGCCTTAACCCAAACATTCCAGACTCTTTGAATATATGGATGCCAGGGGCTAGGGTAAGGCTTCCACCCAAACACCTGCCCTGACAACTCAAGGCAGCCTTCATTTTATTAGGGTGAGGTGTTCTTGGAATAAGCACAGTGTGTGCACAGCGCCTCTGAGAGATGCTGCCCAAGGTCTAATCTACTGGTTAATTTTCCAGTCGCCATGACAAAGTATCTTACAAGAAGCAAATTTGAGGCAGGAGGGATTATTTTGGCTCACAGTTAGAGTTCAGGACATGATGACAAGGAAGTGAGCCTCAGCAGCCAGAAGGGCAGCTGGTCACCTCCACTCAGGTAGCTTCCTCCTTTTTATACAGTCCGGCACCCCAGGCAGTGATCGGTGCTGTTACATTTTAAGTGTGAGTCTTAAGCCCTCAATTAGCCTAATCAAGATGACCCCTGCAGGCATGCCCAGAGGCTAACCTAATCTAAATAATCCATGATTGACTGATATTCCTGGAAATTTGTCTCCTAGGCCATTCCAGATTCTGTCACGTTGACAACACAAAACAAACGTGGCAAATCTGTGAAAACAGGTTTTACATCGTAGGACAGTGAAAGGTTTCCCACACATTCTGTCACTAACGCTCGCTGCAACAGAACTCTGAGTCTGTGCTTGATATTTGCCATTTCCCACATAATTCCCACTTGATTCTTGTGCTGGTTAGTTACTGAAAGCCCATGACCATGATGAGTGAGGTTCACAGAGCCCTTCAAACCCCTTTTCTCCTAGGCAAAGCCTGTCAGCTCTGCTCCCTGCCTCTCTGGTCCCCTTAGTGATCTTCATTGTAACACACTTACAGCGTAGCTACCGTTGCTGTCGCTTTGCTACCAGAACAGTCTAATTTTTACAGTTATCACCCTGGATCTCAGATGAATTTCTCCGATGTTAAAAGCCCCTCTCCTTCATGGTCACACCTGTGACGTCCCGTGTCCTCTGAAAGAGCAGCCTGGTCAAAGTGGCAGGATGCTTGTGTGCGTCAGAGATTAGAATTCAGCCCTGGGGGCCTGAGATGCCTTGCTATCCAGCCAGCTCATTGACAGCAACCTGGGAATGCGTTCGTTCTGGCTTTACCACGGGTTAAACAATTGCCCCGACCCAGGAGGTGGAGAAAGAGTTGAATGTTTGTAGATCACAATTCAAAAAGGAGCCTTTCTTTCATCCCCCAACTTTCTTTGCAGTTCACTGCAGCTGGAGCACATTTCCTTTGTAGCAGGCAGGAGTCAGCTGGACTGCCTTAGGGCGCACTAACTTGAAGCCCTGACCCAAGGGAGCTCAACCTTCTAGGAAAGTTCAGAGAAATAGAACCCAACAGCACAGAGCTGACATGCACACCCCTTCCCTGTGTCCTTCTGCTGTCCTTCCTCTCATCCCAAGCTAAAATGGATTGCTTGTGGGCTCCCATGTCATCTCCACATCACACGATGGCCCTTCTATCCGAATGATTCCTCCAACCTTCTGTTCAGTGGCTGTTGCTCTTTAGCTTTTGTGTAGGTGTGTCCAGTCTTAAGTCCCCCATCCCCCCAAAGCTAGGAATGTACCCCAGTAAAAAATCATCAATTAACTTAAACTATTATGGGATTACTTTACAATTTATTTTGATTACTTGACTCTCTAGTTCTCAAGGATGATCTTTGTGTATCATGTTATATCCTCAGTGTCAAGAGCTTGGACAATCCTGAAGGAGTCTATAAAGCCTCCCCTCACCCATGCGCCAAACACACACACATATACATTCATACATATATATCTACACTCATATGTATGTGCACTCATACATATGAGTGCAGACCAACATATGTACATGCACATTGAGTTTCTTACTCACTCCTTTATGATACCAGGGTGTTCCATTCCTATATCTGCTGCTGTTCACCCCTCTCCTTTCCTGCATATGGACTTCCCTGGTGGTAAAGCCACTTCCCCAATGTCTGTAGACTCAGAAAGAACCCAGCACAGTATCAGAAGGAGTATGGCCTGCTCCAGGTTTGTAGCACATAGTGTCTGCATGTACTGAGTTCTCCTGAAGAAATAAAACAAAGAGGTACTATTCCTGGCCTTGTCAAGGATTCTTTTGGTTCTGAACATAGTCAGAAAACAAAAGAAACATTAGAGAATCTCCAGATTATGTACTGGCATCTGTCAGCTGATCCTGGGTGCCTGGTTTTCTGCAAGTTTCTTTTTTCCTGTGAGGATTTGTGGCCAGGCCTCTGAAGTCAGCAATGGGGACTTCTTATCAAATAATATCCATTTCAGCATACAACAGTGAACATAGCTACTCTTCTTTAAATGCATGCGAGTCATTGAACTGAGCTACCATAACCTGCGCGGCACAAGGGCCTCAGCTTGTCTATGGGGTGTTTGTTTCAAGGCCCCTGTGGATGTGTGAAACCATCGTGAACCCTGCGGCCTGGTGTTTTCCATCTCAGCTGAGCGCCTGCCATGTGCCAGGGCTGCCATGCTTACATGTGAAGGGTGACAGCAAAACCAGCAGAGATTTAGTTCCTGTATTTGTTTGTGTTCTTGCTCAGTTTCACTGTTGGAAAGTCCATTCCTATTAAGGATCACAGGGATCCCAGGAAATGGTTTTCTTTCTATATTAATAACTTTCACTTTTTAACATAAAGGCAGTACTTTAGCCTTCCCCTTCCTCCCTCTCCTTTCTGTCTTTCCCCCTTCCTTTCACATATCTGAATCGCCAATGTGCTATTCTTGCACTTCAGGGTCATTATTCAAATCAAATAAGAGTCCCCTGAACACTACTACTGTGGTTTGATACCACCTCAAGTCAATCTGATAGCCAAGGCAGCTGTTAAATGGCTAACAGGCAAGTAGTAAGCACAGTGCAGATAACCTCCACGAGGGATGTTCCTGTCTAGGGCTAGATGGAGGGCCATGCCACAAAATTGAATTATGTTGCTCAGAATGGTGTACTGCTTAGCACTTATGGATTATTTACTTATGGAATTTTCCATTTAACCTTTTCAGACCTCACCTGACCTCAGCTAACTGAACCCTTCAAAGCAAACCCACAGGTAACAGAAGGCAGCTATACCATGTAGAGGATCTCTGGCATGGCTAGCTGGCTATTCAGCAATTTCCCAACCAGCTCTGCCGACAGCTGGGACCTCACGGTCTGACCTCTTCACAGCTGTATCTGCAAAGCCATCAGCTTGTCAGTTTCCTCCTACATCCTAGAGAAAACGTCACACAGAGGTGAAATGACGGCGTCTCTCCTAGAAGGTCCTAGGGCTCCTCAGTATTGAAGCCAGGGTGTTGAAGTTCAACCTGGTGTCTATTGAAGTGACTGCGTCCTCCGTGAGCGTCAAGGTCTCCTCTGGAACATTTATGCTTTGTTGCTGTTGTTGTTGTATGCAGATGTGTTATATATTTATTATACATTATTATATCCCATGGGTGGATCACCCCCTTCATTATAGGGAGTCCCTCCCCATCTCTCCACTGTCTGCTGCAGTCTGTTTTGTGGACATCTGTCCATCCCAGATCTCCTGAAGCTGCTGTCTATATACTGGCTCTCTTTATCCCCTTACTGCACAGCATCTGGGCCTGGAAGTCTAGAGTGTGTCTCCTGCACGCAGTGTGGTCGCGGTTTTTATCCTGTCCAACAACCTCTGTCCTTGATTGGATTGCTAGCCGGTTTACAGAGAGCGTTAATTGGTGTTTTGTAATTTATGTCCACCGTTTGCTTGCTGCTTTCTGTGCCATTCACTCTCTTTTGTTCCTTTGTTTCTGCTTTACTAATTTCTACATCACAGAGTGGGTACATTCTAAAGCGGCCTTTTCATTTCACCAACGGTTTCCTACTTTCTTCTTGTTATCTGGTTTCAACCTCCCACCTTCTGTTACATCAAACCTCTCCTCAGATTTAGGATCACAAACAGGACTTCCTCTGTGTGGCTTTGTCCTGGGATACCTAGCTTCTCTTTGCACTGACCTTTACCAGACCCATGTGTATGGTAGTACCCACCTCGAAAGGCACTGGAGTCTAATGTGACATAGTACTTCTATAGGGACAGAGGACACAGCAGCCAGAGCTCAGGAGCCCTGCTTCTGAGATTGCCTGCATGGCAGCAGCCAAGATCTGCTAAGTATTGAAGAATCTCCCAGTGTCTGGGGGGAGAATTCATGGCATTTCATTTTTACTTTGCCCCTGAGGAAACATCCTCTGCTTGTTTTCATAGCAGAAAGATGAGAGATTAAAGGGATTCACTTTGTGGTATGAAACCAATGCATGAGAAGTTGAATAGACAGGCTCTGAGGTGCCTGTGCTAAGGGTTAGCAGAAACCACACTCGGTGTGGCCAGAGGTATGTGACCTGTGATGAGTGAGACCAGTAAGACGCTTTCTTTCCTATCCTTTTCTCTGTGGTTTCAACTTTTTGTTTGTTTACTATGTATGTATGTATATTGCAAAATATATGTAATCTAAAGTTTGTAATTTTCACGGTTCTTAAGCATACAGCTCTATAGAGGTGTCTGTTGTTGTTAGACAGCCTTGTCCACCCACCATCTACTCCAGGGCATTTCATCTTCCCAGGTGAATCTCTGGCTCCATCCAAGCTACCCACTCCCCATCATTCCACTGCTAGAGATGACCAGTCTGATGTCTGTTTCCATGAGCCGCTTTTTGAAGATTATATGAGTGGATCCATGTTCCCTTGTCTCTAAGTGCCTGACTTGTTTCTCTTAGCACATGTCTTCAGGATCCATGGCCATGTGACAGACCCATTTGTTAACGTCAGCTGGCACTTGCCTTCAGCCTGGAAAGCTTCCTTTGTTATCCTCATAGAAAGCATTGGCCAGCGTAAGGCATCTCTAGCTTTGTTTGTCTGGAAAAGCCTTTGCTTTGCCTTTGTTTCTCGGCCTTAGCTTTGTTGGATATGTGTGACTAAGCCTTGACACTGCTTTCCCAGCTCTGCAGCCCCCTTCTTGCTCTGCTGACGGATAGGTCTACCCCTGTTCATGTCCACCCCGTTCTTCTCTTGCTGTGGTCTCCACATCTCTAAGTGTAACCATTTTCCCTGACCTGTCTTCCTGGGCGCTCTCATTCCATCTTTCCTGGAATTCGCTAAGTTTCCAGATAGGTACTATTTTTTTTTGATAAATTTAGGGCTTTTAGTCATTATTTTTATTTGAATTTCTCTCCGAAGCTCTGATTGGTTTTAGTTATTCTCTCTGTGTTTGCTTGGTTTTGTTTGTTTGTTTGGTTGGTTTGGTTTGAGGCACAGTTTCTCCCTGTAGCCCTGGTCATTCTGGAACTTGCTCTGTAGACCAGGCTGGCCTCAAACTCAGAGATCCACCTGCCTCTGCGTCCTGAGTGCAGGGATTAAAAGCTGGGCCATCATGCCTGGCTTCTCAGTTGTTCTTTTTTTTTTTTTAAATCTGTTTTCTACCTGTTTAATTCCTGTCAGTCAAACTTGATTATCCTTTTTGCTTTAGCCCAAGTTTTCTGCTGAGCTTCATGATTTCAGTAGCTGTTTTTAATCTCTATAATTCTCACTTGGCTCCTTTGCATAACTTCTATTTTGTATTTATTTATTTATTTATTATTTATTATGTATACAGCATTCTGTCTGTGTGTATGCCTGCAGGCCAGAAGANAGGACCATTGGAAGAGCAGGCAATGCTCTTAACCTCTGAGCCATCTCTCCAGCCTAATAACTTCTGTTTTGTATTGGTATTTTCTACCTGATGTCACAGTGTCATCTAACATTTTATTTTTTTAACTTTTTTAACTTTTGTGCTATATGCATATGTGCGTGTTGCACTCACATGAGTGTGCAGGTGCATGTACCATGTACACACCATGTGGAGGCTAGAGCAGGAGGTTGGGCGTCTCCCTCTATCATCCTCCACCTTGTTGCTTTGAGACAAGGTCTCTCTCTGAACTGAGCAGATAGCAGTCCAGGGAATTCTCCAGAACAACCTGTCTCAGCTGTCTCTCACCATGTTGGGGTAACAGGCACTTGCAGCCAGGGCAGGCTTGACATGAGATTTGGGGATTTGAACTCGGGTACTCATAATTGCAATGAGGGGATTTAAATTCAGGGCTTCATAATTGCAAGTAAGTACTTGTGCCCTCTGAGCCATCCCCCCACCTGCCCCTTTTCTTTGTTTTAGACATTCCTTTCCTTCCTATTCATGGTTTCTGCCAACACGGTTGTAGTTGCTAATTTGGCATATTCCATGCTAATCTGACTTTCATGAACCCCCCTCAAGTAGATTCTGCTGTCTGCTGGCTTTGTACCTCACCCATCCATCCTGAAGACACTGTGCTTTCCTGTTTCTTCCTATGTTAATTACTCTGTTGGAAGCTGGACATTTGGTTAATCTAGCAACCCTGAGTGCTGGTCCTCTCCCTTCCCACGGCTCGTGTTACCTCTAGTCACAGATTTATTTGGCTAATTACTGGCTGTATTAATTTAAATGAAATCTGCCCTCCCCTATGCACACTATGTCATACTTCTGAAGCTGCTCTTCGGGGGAGGGACTACTTTGGGCATTCTACTCTGGCGACAGTAGCATGGTGGGACTCTCTCTACTTTGTATGCAGCAAGTAAGCCCCTTTAATTGCCTTGCTGGGTGATTGCTGGATTGTTTTCAGCAATGCCCTGGCAGCATGAGTTTACCTGATCACATTTTGGCTCCCTCGAAGGAGTTTCTGAGGTCTGTGTTTGATCCATTCTCAGCCCTCAGGAAGGTTCCTGCCAGCTGCGTCATTGCGCGCTCTTGGATAAGGCAGCTCCCTGGCACCTCCTTGGCTTGCCTCTCCTGATACAGAACTGCTTCTCACAGCTGGGAGAACTGACTCAGGCCATCGTGTTGGCAGTGGGGCCATTGTGTTGGCAGTGCCCGTGCCCCGTCATTTTCAAGGTTGAGCCACCATCTGGTGTCAGCAGTCTGAGAAGAAAAGAATCCCACCCCTTGACCTTAGGCTCTTGGCCTTGGCCTAAGCCGTGGGCAGCTGGATGGAGATGAGAAACTCTGTTATCCTAGGAGAAAGCCGTCTACCTGGGTGCTCTTGATTTATGGGGAGGAAGGCTAATTCTGAGCCCTCTGGGAGTTAGTGGTTTTGTGACCTTTGCCCTGTAGAATGGCAGATTTCAGTCTGAGAGAGAGGAGGAAGCTTGTGACCTTGGTCTGAACCGAGAGTAGCTAGTCTTAGAGGTCGGGGGAGGGAGGGTCTGGATTCTTGGTCTGTGGAGGGGCAGTTCTTGAGCTGGAGAGAGGGATCTTGTGTCCTTGGCTTGAAGGAGGAAGCTTGTTCTTGGTCTGGGGGAGGGAACCTTGTCATTGATTTCAGTTGATGGCCCAGGAGTCCTCCTCTGGGAAGAGGGCAGTCTCACAGAGTTGGGCCATTCCTCTGCACTTTGCTAGGGTTTGTTGAATAGATGTTTCTTCCTTGGCTTCTCGGACTGTTTCCAAGGATTTTTAAATGGATTTTTTTTCAATAGGTTTCACCAGTTCCTCTGGGGAACATGGCCAAGGAGTTCTATACACTCTCATGCAGGAAGTCAGCAAGTGACTTCAGACTGCAGACTACGCACCGGCTTGTCTCAGGGAGAAAGTCTCACTTGTGTCTCTCCATAGCAGAAAATCCGTTACAGAGATGTGGCCGTGAAATAAACATTGTTTGCCACTGAATTCATCTTCAGATGAGAGTTTTACGGGGAGGAGGGTGTGGGCATCACTGACTGTGTTGGAGGCCGTGGCAATCTCGAAGGAAGGGAGCTGCCCAGCTGGTTGATACTGGAGTATCTCAATGAGTAGCTTGGTTTGTGCTGGTGTCTGCTTATTTTATTGGGTTTTGTTTTAATTCTGACCCTTCTCTTTACCACCTAAGTTCCATTCTCATTGTTGTATGTCCCAGGTAGTTCAAACAAAAGGAAACTTCCTGGGTGAGTATTTTGATTCACGAAAGCCTACAGCTAGACAGGAGCTCTGGGTTTGAGACACGTGGTCTCTGATGGTCATATGCACGAGGAAATGAGGGCCAGAGAGGAGTGGTTTCCTCATTGCTGCTCAGGAGTGAGGTACAGGAAAGAGAAGGCAGGTCCTCTACTCTCTCAGGCCTTTGTGCATCAGTCTGGGGTGCAGCACTGAAGGGCAGCTTTAGAATTTCTATCCCAATGTCCCCACAGAGCCCTGCTTTGAACATTTGGTCCCCAGCTGGTCGTGCTATTTTGGGAGACTGTGGGGAATTTGGGAGGTGAAGCCTAGAAGATGAAGGTAACTGGCAGAAGGTTTCAAGGGTGTAATATGCCTGCTCCCTTCCTGTCTGCCAGCCACTGGAANTCCTGCCTAACGCCTGTGCTCCCTCCTCTGTGATGTCCTGCCTAACGCCCGCCCGTGCTCCCGTCTCTGTTATGTCCTGCCTAAGGCCTGTGCTCCCACCTCTGTGATGTCCTGTCTAACGCCTGTGCTCCCTCCTCTGTGATGTCCTGCCTAAGGCCTGTGCTCCCTCCTCTGTGATGTCCTGCCTAAGGCCTGTGCTCCCGCCTCTGTGATGTCCTGCCTAATCACAGAGGCTGAGTGGTTATAGACTGAACCCTGAGAAACCGTGAGCCCAAATAAATCATTCCTCCCTTTAAGCCCTTGTCCTGTTTGATCGCAGTGATGAAACTTACATAGACAATAAATTCATTGGCGCATTTGGAGCTGAACTCCATGAAATTCTGCTGCACCGTGGTTCCTGTCCCTCAAGCTGCTCCCTTCCTTCCCAGCCTTACTGACTGATGAGGACTGAGTTCACACCCGTTCATGTGGGATACAGAAACCTGGACATTGTTTAAGGTCGGGCTGAGGGTGATGTCAGGATCATGCATTTCCTCCTTCTGGGATTGCACAGTTGCCTTTACCTTCAAGTAACCTGTGATGGGTCAGACCTGAGGGCTAACTCCCTAAAAGAGAAGGCCTTCAGAGGATGAAGCCGAGTGTTTTGAACTGTGTTCTGTTTAGTCTGTCTTGAGTAACACAACACTAACATCTTTGCACGTGACTATGTTCTGGTTTGGGGTAACATTTGGATTTCCATCTATAAAAAGGGAAGGATTTACTTGAAGCTAAAAGTCAAGATATCTAGGGGGAAGACTCTAAAGATGTCTTGGAGCATGCTTGGACCATGCTTGCCTCCTATTCGCAGTGACTCCATCTTGGAGCAAGCTGTGTTTTGGTGTTCTACATGCCAGACTGTCACGAAACAAGACATAATAAATGTACCTTTCTGCTATTCATATTCTTTCGGTGGTGTGGCAGGGGTTAAGACAGGTTCACCATGCCACCATGGATGGCCTGGAACTTACAACATAGACCATGTATAGACCTCAAACTCCCAGAGATCTGCCTCCCAAATGCTGGAATTAGAGTTGTGTGTCACCATGCCTGAGGCTTCTATTCTTAACGGTCTTCAGCTCCTAAGACTTCTCAAATAAGTCATTTCATTTCACAGTCCCATAGCCGACTCGAACATCTGAACAACATCTATAGTCACAGCACAGAAGTCAAGAAGGAACCTGTATCAAAAAAGCCAGTGAGCTGATACATCACTGGCTAGCACTTAAACAAGAAGCTATGAGGAATCTTAAAATTCAGTGCCACACCTAGAAACAGATGCATCTTTTACCCCACTGATGGTTCCTTAGGCCTATTGTATTGTCTCTGTGATGTTTAGGTGGGCGAGGGGCAGCGAACACGATGGCCATATCCATCTCACACCCATTTTGGATCTGTTTGAAACCTGTAAATAAAATGCACAAATAAAACCCCACTGCCCCTGGTTGTGTTAGGTAGCATTTTTCTTTCATGTAAGAGTTGTTCTTGTATTAGAAACAGGCAGAACTAGATGGCCAAAAAAGTGCCTAGGGATCTTCTAATCACTACTTTCCTCCTGAACACATCTGTTGCCCGCAGCAGGCAGGGCTAGCTCTGCACCGTGTACGTCATTGCCAGGAAAATGACCTCTGGCTGAGGGCTGGAGGAGAAACTCTGCTACTGATAGACTTTTGTCCCTGGGGGGTTAGACACAGGCAGGCAGAGGGAACAATGCAAACCAGAGATCCAGCAGCTGGCTTCTGCAGCATCAGATACCAGGGAACACACATGAGCACTGCACCAGTGACCAAGAGGCTGAGGTCAGTGTTGTAGAAACACCCACCAGAGTGCCTGGCATGTCGTCATCTTTCCCAGATAGTCACAGCTCTGTTTCTTCCTTGACCCTCACTGCAAGCTGAGTCCACTGCCTGCATCATCACTGTCTGGAGGGATAGTGAACCTCTGAATGTGAGGTCTGACCATGCTCTGCTGGCCCAGTGGGCTCACATGTCTTCTCACTATGGCTCCCTAAGCCACTCCTTATGGGTGAATCTGGGCCGAGGGAATAGCTTCTTGCCTCTGTGTCCCCTGCCCTGCTGTCATGAGAGATGCTCCCTTGAACTGGCCAGGGACTAGCTCTATATTTGAGAACTAGTTATTAATGAGGCACTTTTGAAATGAGTCTCTTTGAAGTTTCTGAACATAAGCATCTATTCAGGAGATGATTCATTGTAAGGGCTTTAAGAGATGACACAATCTGTCTGCTTATCCATTCATTGAGCATGCATTCGAAAAGAATAAGGGAGCCAATTAAAATGCATTAATTCACTAAGCACCAAGAACTTGCTTTAAAAGCATAGATAAAATGATAAATTAAAAAAATCTGTGCAGTTCTACCCTCTGGGGTAAGCTAGTAGAAGAGGAGACAAGTGGGTAAGCCACTTCAGAACAGGGTTGGGTGGTCGGGTTCCAGAGGGTAACCTGGAGTGGTGGCTCAGACATTTGAGTAAGATATGAGCAGAAAACTGCCAGATATAATTAGTCTGGAATATCCAGTGGTGTAGAGAGCACAGTCTGTGTGTGTGTGTGTGTGTGCGTTTGTATATATGTATGTCTGTGTGTGTGTATATGTGTATATGCATGTATGTGTGTATATTTGTGTATGTGTCTGTATGTGATATGTGTGTATGTATGTGTATGCATGTGTGTATGTGTGCTTGTATATATGTGTGTATATGTGTGTAAGTGTGTTTGTTGTATATATGTGTGTGTATGTATGTCTGTATATGTGTATGTGTCTGTATATGTGATATGTGTGTATGTATATGTGTGTGTATGCTTGTATGTATGTATGTGTGCTTATATATGTGTGTCTGTGTGTCTGTATATGTGTGTGTAAGTGTTTATATATGTGTGTATGCATGTGTGTATGTGTCTAGTATATATGTGTGTATGTGTCTATATATGTGGTATGTGTGTATGTATGCATATGTGCATATGTGTATGTATGTGTGTATGTATATATGTGTATGTGCATGTGTGTACATGCACTCACATGTTGGCAGACAAGGCTTCCTTTATATAGCTGTGAACAATGGGAAGCCCTAAGAGCTATATTCTGAGAGCTGAAGATCCAAGGAAGCTGATGACAGAGCTCATGTCACTGAAGGCTGAGGAGAGCTAATAAAACGGAGGACGTCTACTCCCCTCAGAGGGTGGACTCAAGGATTCAGATGTTAACCCCATCTTGGAACCCTACAGACACTTCAAGAGTTCAGTTTGCCTTCTGTTTGGATAGCCGCAGCTCAGCTGAACTGGCCCATGAAGCCAGTAATCATGCCAGGTTGAGAAGGACAGGGAGAAAGCAGAATGAGGTGACTCTGGGGGACTCTTGAAAGGGCTGTCTAGAGACACCCAGAGAACTGAGAACAGCTCTGAATATTTGGGAGTCCTGAATGTCAGGAGACATGGCAGAAAGGCTTCCCAAATATCCTGCAAGGCACACTGAAGGCTTGGACTTGGCCAGAAGCATGGTGGGATTCAGAGGATGCTCAGCAAGGAAGAGGTGTGAACAGAGCATCCATCTCTCTAGGTCACTGTGTATAGGAGAAGTGGTGTGAA